>JAQQZZ010142217.1:0-13074 GCA_030265115.1 Mopalia vespertina | reverse complement strand
AGTGTAGTTAATTAATTTGTTTTGAGTCATTGTGTATAAAACACAAATTAAATGTACAAAATATTCCATCATACAAATTAGTGTAGTTAATTAATTTGTTTTGAGTCATTGTGTATAAAACACAAATTAAATGTACAAAATATTCCATCATACAAAATAGTGTAGTTAATAAATTTGTTTTGAGTCATTGTGTATAAAACACAAATTAAATGTACAAAATATTCCATCATACAAATTAGTGGGCAGGTCTGTTAAATAATGACAATATCGACTTTATTAATGCTTATAAATTAAATGCCTTCAAACAAAACTTGTACATCGATAGCAACAAGTAACCGCCACCAACTATCCATATTCTCTCATCAAAACTCAATAAGTATTGACTTGGTACACACCATATTCAGACTTCTGTTGTCAAAATATTGAGTGACCGACTTGGATGATAATGGGTTCGACTCCCAGATAAGTGACTGTTAAGTTCTTTTAACTGGCCGAATTTTAGGAGAGTTAATAGTAAACTACAGGCCTGTGCTGAAGACTTTCATGGTATAACCTTAGAATCGGTCCTTTAAATTTGTGTGGGATAACAGATCATTTTCCGCTGTTTTTGTAAATACATATATTAGCATTTATGAAAAGTAAAGCGAAATTGCTTTATCGGATTAACTAAATTTATCAAAATCAGTAGAAAAATTAAAATTTAGATGAACATTGCAAACAATTGGGAAGACCTAAAAATCAGTCCTCCTTAAATAAGTTTGCATAACCATGGGAAGACCCCATTCAGTCCGTTCTCCCCAACAGCGCAGGCCTGCAGTTTTTAGTAGACACAAAAATTATGTCATAATTTCTTAATAGAGTCAGATGGACATGGACAGATTTTCAACATGCATTACCACACAAGTTACAACACACAGATGAGGATGAAAGGATAGCTCTTATTAGTCGGGGGGACTCAGAGAGCTTACCTCCCATTGGTCGAGTTTCTCAGAAAGTTCTACCTTCTGTTGTATAGCCTCCATCAATTGGCTATTCAAACTGAGCATGTCTATTTTAGCTTGAGCCAGTTCCACTTCCAGGTGATCTCGTCTGAAACATTCAAACACACAAGGTGTTCAATCATAATATAGCAGTACATTTCTCTCAGGTTTGGAATCAACTATTTTGGGGTCTTGTCTTGTCTACATGTTATTGTAGTTTAAAGGTAACAGGCCTGTGCTGTAATCTTTTCTGGCATAACTTTAAAATAGGTCCTCTACAATTTTGTGAGATAACCTAACATTTGAATTATCCCCTGGTTTGCTGATTTTTAAATACATATAAAACGTGCCTTCGTGAAAAAGAAAGCAAAACTGCTTTAAAATACAATCTTCATTTACTATTGGATGACAAAATTTGTCAAAATCAGTAGCAAAATGCAAATTTAGACGAAGACTGCAAACAATTTGGGAAACCTATAAATCTGTCCTTCTAAATTTAGTTTGCATAACCATGGGGAGACCCATTTCTGTCCATTCACCCGAACACCACAGGCCTGAGGTAACAAGGAGTATATAACCATGTGAAGATACATCTATATAACCTTCTTGATGGAATACCCATTAGCTCTCTGGTCATGCCGGTGGAGTGTTGATTAACAGGTGGCAGGTTCAATATCTGATGTAGAGTGTCACGAAGAAAAATAGACATGGAAACAAAATTCATTCCTGTCAACCGAAAAATATAGTTTTAAATAGCTATAGACCAAACTTTTCTTGATGGTGAAGGCATCACTAAAGTTTCAAAACAAGGAACAATTTTGGGACAGATGAACGGACGGAAAACCATTTCAGTTTCCCCTACCAGCTATACAGACTGTGTGTGAGTGTTTTTGTGGGTGGGTATGGGGAGGGGGAGGGGGGGAGGGGTCACACCACAAGATTATAAAGTGACTCAAGTCATACTGTTTGCTGGCTGTGTCCCTGTCTGCCCGGGTTTGGTTGAGAACGTCCTCTGCATTCAGCTCTCCTAACAAACCATCTTGTAATCGATCACGCTCTGATTCCAATTGACGATAACCCTCCTGGTGAGATTTTAACTGAAACAAAAGCCAGAATTGTTTATTTCACAACGATTTTTATATCATACTTGTTTCACATATAGGCCTATGACATCCTATGGTAGCTCTCCTGGTGAGTTTTTAACTGAAACAATAGAAAAGATTTGTTAATTTCACAAGGGTTTTAGGTCATACTTATATACTTAGGTTTCACTTATAGGACATCTTGCCAGCCAAATTATGTCGTTATTTCTAGTAACAATCTATCCAAGAGCTACCTATTACCAGGAATGGTTTAACATGTTCACCAGTAAGTAACAAACATTGAGAATTTAAATTCTCATCTATTAATTTGTTAAATATAATCATACCCAACTACTGATGAGTGCAAATACGACGAATGGTCAATTCTGAAGACCAATAAGATTCTCACCTCCTTTATAAATTCTGACAGCTGGTTTGATTTTTGTTTTAAATCCTCATCTTTCATCTGGACTTCTCGAGTTAGTTTAGCTACTTCTTTCTGGCTGACTGAGAATGCTGTCTGGAGTTCTCCAACCTTGATGTTTAAATCCTCCACCAGGGGGCCACGTGCCTCTTCCTCCTGTTTCTATAAATGAAAATACAAAAAAGTTGTAGGTTTGTTTATTCAGTCTTTAAATCGCTAAATGTATTAGCGTTCTTTTCAGCACCGAGACACAAAAACAACAACAATGTAAAATGATGATTGATTTATTGAGCCATTTGAGAAAACCCTACCCTCAAGGGAAATAAGCCTTGAAAAGTGGCATAAAGGGAGAAAACTTTTGAAAATCCTGCCAATGTTTCTGGACTCGAAGGTTAATCTGATTAAAACATCCATTATGTGGATAGGAACAGAGTTATATATCTGTTCCTAATCTAGCAGAATTCGAGCTTTAGGAAGGCATCATTCATCCAGGAAGGGTGCATAGAGGAACTGCCGATTCGATTGTGTTGTTTCATTGCATAATACAACGTTTTTGATGCATTGCGACGGTGACTTTTTTAAAGAAAAAATGATACAATAGAAAACATTATACTGGTCATTGTTGTTTACTCCAGTGCTAATTTACTGTATTACCTGTTTATGTATTTATTATGTTTTGCTGCTTTTTCTGGTGAATAAAATGAAATGAACTGAAATCTTGGCATTATTCAACTTAAATTGAGAGGTGTTTTAATCCAGTGCTGAAGGATATTTCTAAAGCCACATCACCAGAGCTATCAACCATAAAATGTCGAGTGCTTTTTCTTTTGGAAAATAAATGTTCTTCTAGTTCTATATATGCTACACTGAAACAGAGAGTGCCGGAGATAAACGCCCAAGCAATATTCCTGGAGTCGCAGATCTCAAATGATCGATTGATTACCTCGTATTTTACCCGTTGCTTTAAGAAGGGTATTTCACTTATATGATGGCAGTGTATTCCAACTGTAACTGACGCTAGCACAACCAAGATGTGAAGTTTTCTCATAATGTTGGGAAATTAATCTTTCTTCAGTGCTTAGTAAGTGAAGACAGCATTGCTAATCTTCCAACAACTGGCAGTTATCTCAAATGACCACTCTCCCTGCTTCTATGCAGATTAATAAAGGGCACCTCAATTACCTGCAGAAGCGTAGTGTTGATGAGCTCTCTGAGTTGTCTGATGAGTGACATTAGCTGACCGGCCTGGACCATGTGACAGTCATCCATTTCACCGTTCTCTCCACACTGACGATATCTCAATTCTCGATACAAGCCCTGGAGGTGACTATAGGCTTCTAAGAGCTCTTTTCTCAGCTAAAAAAGAGGAAATGGACTTTCGAGTTACTTGGCAAAAACAGGTAAGTTAAAAGTTTGCTTGTTTGGTACCAGGGGTTTAGCCACAAATCAAAAGTGTGGTGTCCAAAATGGTCCTTTTGATTCACCTTTTAAGTAACTGGGTGTCCAGTTTTTACAGATTCCCTATCTACTGCATGTTCAAATTTCTTAAAACAGGGTGTCCAAATGTCCGAATTCAGAGTGTGCAAAGGATGGGTGGACACCCCTCTGCCTAAGCCCTTGCATGGTACTCAAGGGTATTTTACTTATATGATGACAAACTGTCCACTTCTCTTTCTGCCGTACTTAAATACAGTAGAAAATCAACCTGCGATTGCTGGTTCTATATTGTGTGACCATCAAAAACTTTAAACCTGTAACGTACCTCAAGTGAAGGATCACACAAATAGTTGACAAAAGAGTTTGTTTGATTGATTGGGGTTTTATGCCACACTTATATGAAATCGTGCCAGCGCAATGGATGAAGTAATCCACCGTCAATGTCATTGGCAACATCGGCTTCTTGTTGAGTGTTAGAGCAGAGACCTGGAGGGCAACAGGAAGCTCCCTTCAACCGTCCATTCAAGAGAAAAGAGCTTTTGTCATGACCAAAGGTGGTATGTTAAGCGCGAGACTGTGGTAAATCGATTTCACCAGGATCAGCCTTGAAATTCATGGCGTTCATTTTGACTAGCAGTCTTCCAGAATTTCATATTTAGAGCAGCACATCAAAGGAGAATCAGTAAGCCAACACTCCAACCACTGAACCACAGGTCTAGAGCAATTGGGTTCTTTATTTGTTGAGTGGTTTTAACACCCTACTTATGGGGTTTCCACTCATATGATGGCATGCCAGCCTAATGGGTGAAGGAAACCACCTTGGAAAACACTGGCAACAAAGACAAGACAGGACATAACAAAGACAGGCCGCAATACAAAACATCAGAGATCGCTTCATATTGCCCATAAGTTCTGAGAGCACCGGCCAATTAAAGGCTCTCTCCTTAGACCAACCATTCAAGTACAGTCACAGCCCTGGATGGTTTAAATGTCATCTTTCTAGCAATCTTTTTTATTTTACAAAAACTACAAAAGCCAGATTTTAGACAGGAAATTTCATTTATTACATCAAATGACTTACACACCCTTTGTAAGGGATCTTTGATATAGCTTTTTCCCTAACTAAATTTCCTAAACAATTTGTACAACTGACCTCTGACTCAGCTGTTGGTGACCCCTGGAAGTGCTGGATTTCTATATCTTGGGAGGAGCTAGACACAGTTGCCATGGTGAAACTTTCATCACATTCAACATCCTCATCATCATCATCGTTCATCCAATCAGATTCAAAGATTGTGTGGGGCTGATTGGAATAAGGTGGGAACTAGATTAAAATATTTAAGATTAGGCGGGATATGAATGAAACTCTTTATGATAATATTTCAACACATCCAACACTCTTAAGTTTGTCTAACTTAAACCAATGAAAGAGCCAGCCAAATGGATGAAATAAATCAGCTTCAATTTTACCCACAACAAACAATGGCAGGACAAAAGAGTGTGCACATTTTTAGTTCAAGATATGGCAACACAATGTCTAAGGACGTCAGATGAACTGGCCCCAGGAGCAGAAATTCAAAGTACAATCAGTAAGCGGACATTCCATAAGCTAAATTCAGAATGTAATAAAGAAGTTATTATTTAATCAGTACCTAATGTTTCATCGATCAATGTTTTATTTCTGTTACAGCTCTTAAGGTTTGGTTGATTGATTGTTGTTTTATGCCGCACTTGAGATCATGTCACTTGTACCAATGGATGAAGGGAATCGCAACAAAGCACAACAAGGCATAACAACCAGTCATATAGAAAATCTACGGTAAAGTGTTTTTTTCCTTACCATGGGTGATTTGCTGCCCATATCTGTATCTGGAGAATCCGAGAGCTGGGAGAGTTCACTGAAGAGATTCTGTGATTGGTTGAAATCTGGTTGAGGTAAGCGCTGAGAAATGTTTTCCACCTGATCCTCTAACTGAGCGTTCGTTGCCTGCAACTCCTCAATGTCACGACCTTTTAATCGTATCTGAAACAAAGACCAATCAAACTAGATATATCAACATTTGTTATACTTTGACATGTGAGAAAGGTTAGAATATAAACATCCCATTACAATATATAGCATTTATAGCAGACATTTAATCGTTACTAGACAATTCATTGATTGGTGTTTTACGCCGTGCTTAAGGGTATTTCACTTATATGACGGCAGTACATGCATTCCAACAATAATTCACACTGGCACAACCAAGATGTGAAGTGTTTTCATAATGTTGGAAAGTTAATTCTTTCTCCATTGCTAAGCAAAGACAGCATTGCTACTTTTCAAACAAACTGCCCTTAGCCAGAGGATAATTGTTACTAGAAAGAAGACAACTCAAATAAATTCTACACTTTCAATACCTGATTCGTTAAAGATTTGTCCACATTTGTTTTACTTTTACAGATGACAAAATTTAGCATATAAACATCCCCTAGATGATAAACACTAAGTGAACATAACAATATTTAGAATTTCTAACAGACCATTAATGGTTACTGCATGGAAAAAAAGACAAAGTAAATGAATGTGACAACTTGCTCCCTGATATATCTAAAATTTGTAAACATGTATTTGAATTTTTCCTTTTTTGAAATGGGAATTATCTAATTTTAATCAGCTGAAATTAATAGAGTTTTTTTAAATGAAATTTTGCGGCTAAAATTTAAACCATAATTAACAATAACACAGGGAAGAAACTTTAAAATGAATAATTTGCCAATTTCATGACTGACTTCAAAATTGCTACATAATATAGGGCATTGTTAGTGTAGTTCATGGTGAAGGAAATAAAACGGAATACAATAAAATTGTACAATTTCTTCTGAAAAATACTGAACAAGAATTTTGCAACACAGCATGTTACTGCAAATTGTTGATTTCTTGAAACAGAAACAAACAAAAAAATCAAATAGAAACATAACATGATGTTTAATAGGCAAATCACTATAAATTAATATTACATTTGTGTGTTGTGATACAATGTTAAACATTTGAAACTTTTTAGTATTTAAACTGTAGAACAATTAGTGAGCATCGAACAAATGTCAAGGTAATTGGGTATATAATGGTCTTAAAGTATTTCTTTAAAACAAATGCATGGGATTTATGTAGGACATATGTTTTATTAATTGGGTGGGGTTTAACACCGTACTTAAGGTTATATCGCTGGTAGACATCTGTTCTTGTTAGGCCTATCAGTTTACACTTCACTTTCTATAATAATACTAAAGATGAGAAACCATTGCAATTCATAGGCTTACTTCCTCCAAACCGAAAAATAACAGGTTTGTGGCCTACTCCCCTGAAGCGTGGGACACTTCCAATTTCTGATGGTTATTTCACTCACATGACGGCGTATACAGCCATTAGAAATTTGTGCTGGAAGGCTGCTAATATTGTATACATGTCTTGTGTTCGCTACACATTTAACAGTTTTTCTAAAGGGTGATCAGGTCACCTGGCTTTGCTTTATCGATTGATTGGGGTTTTACTTCGTACTTAAGGATATTTTACTCTATAGACTGCAATCCAATCCATCAATAAACTGCAATAAGACAACTACAAAGTGTTTAACTCAGTTGAAATAATAATATTTCTGCTGTGCTAAGTAAAGATACCATAATTAGGCACAGAAAATACAACCCTTTGATACAGGGCTAAAGAATTTCAGGAATAAACAGGTATGAAACTGTGCCACTGAAATGCAGGTGGGTTATTCAACATTAATTTAAAAAATCATGATTATAAAACCATTTTAAAACACTGGGTCAGGTTAGCAGTTTTTATTGGTAAAATAATACAGCACAACAAAGCTTTTTTACTTGACACAATAATATTAGCATCATGAATTCAATAAATACTGAAAGTATTTTTGGAAAAACAGGTTTCTTCGATTATGGTATCAAGGATAAAGATCTATCAAAATTCTAAAAACAACAGCCTTGATTGGTTGATAAAGAATAATCAATCAGATAGCTGCTCCACAAAACTCGGTAATGAAAAGGTGGATGTTTTTTGCTACCTCATCATGTTTTGCACTTTTAATTGGTCAATTCATACAGTGACCTTTTGTCAACCCTAACAGGGCTTTACATTATGGAATGCCAGTAATATAGAATTCTGCCAGATCTAATATAGAACAGAAAATAAGGACTGAGCTAAGTTATTAGATCTGATATTAATATCATACTTGGTTTGTAGCATTATACAAAGAGGCATTGGTTTTAATAATATTTTTGTTAGAATTAGCAGAAAATAAACAGAATTCAATATCTTGAAATAAATAAATGAACAGCAGTAACAATAATTTGATTGTTTGTTTGATTGGGGTTTTACGCTGTATTTGAGATTATGGTTAGAAGAAAATAAACAGAATTCAATTTGTTGAAATAAATAAATGAACTCGGCTCTTAAATGATACTTGCAACAGTTAGAACTTTGTCTGGTTGAACAGGTGTCTGTTCAAACAAAAATAATGAATATTCCCAAAACACAATCAACAAATTCATTACAGGCATTACAAGACAGAGTATGGTGTATTCTCACAGTTTCGGCTGATTGAGTGATTTATTGATTGATTGGTGTTTTATGCCGTGCCTAATGGTATTTCACTGATATAACGATGATGTATTCCAACAATTATTGAGACTAGCACAACCCTAAAATGTGAAGCATATTGATAAAGTTGGAAATTAAAAACAGACCAGAATAGGAACTCTGCTCTCTGGATAGCTGGGCCAGAGGTATAACCATATGAGCTTATTGTACACATGTAGCTCTGTAACTCATTGCATATGACCATGAGCTTCAATCCAGGTGATGGCTGGGACTCTTTTTCTATGAGAACCACTGACAAAGGGACACTAAAATTGTGGGGTTTTTTATATAAAGTTATTAACCACAAATGTATTTTGGGTTATTCTGATCTAGTTCTGGCAAATTTATATTTTTTTAAGTAGAATAAAAAAGTTTGCTTCCCTCCACTGTGAAAATTATATATTTATAAAAATTGACAAAGACAAATTTACATTCCACAATCCATAAAGTTCAAGTTTTGCGAGACGTTTAGTTGTCATTTGTAATAAGGAATCTCCACAGGTTCATAAAGCTTTGGGTTTAAAGAAAATACAGCCCTGCAAGTATGCATATACAAGAACTTATTTGACCGGGTTCTGACCAATGGAAGGTCATTAAATCTATAAGCTCATTAGCAGTGGATGGTAAAGCCACTAATTTAGAAGCATGTATCCAGATCTAAACTTGGCAAATAACATCACTAATGATGCAAATTTACTTTAAACATATAAGCTAGAGCCCTATCCAAGTCAACAGATCTACAAAGCCGTTGTCAAGAAAACACATAGTTGCCATGGTTACCTGATGCTCTTGTTCATGATTTTGCTTCCCAAGCATCAAAATACGATCCTGCGATTCCTCAAGACTGCAGGACAGCGCGTCACGTTCATCGGTCACCTGGGTCAGGCGTCGTTCAAGGTCATGTGTACGCTGTGTCAATATGTTAATCTGCGGGAATTAAAGGATTAACAGGGTTAAGACACACATAATCCAAACAATATACATAAATTACCAAGTAATATGTATTTTTAAAGATTAATCACACTAGCACAGGGATGTTGATTTATAAAAAATAAACATTAACCATATCATGTTCTAGATAAACTCCCAGAGACAAGTTTCTATTAAATAGATCTTAATTTCGAGTTGTTATGGCTATTCTACATACATCTTGAGAGAAGGTAATACCATATACATGATATAGAACAGATATTAGAAATTTGTAGTAAACAGGATATTGGGAATGGGATTAGAATAGACCAACCTGTATATTACTGATATTTCAATGAAATAGAAATTAACCTGTTATAAATATGTAAAGTACAACAAGTTATAAATTTGTAGCAAACAAGATATTGAATTTGGCATGGAATTAGAATAAATGAACCTGTAAATAGGTATTTCAATGTGAATTTTAAACTACAACCCCACATGACATCATCAGTTTGTGGTCACTTGAGTCTTGGAATGGTCATTTGAGTCTTGGATGGAAAAATAAAATACAAAAAAAAAAAAAAAAATCTTGCATCAAAAATCGTGGATTAAAAAAAATAATCTTGGACCGTTAAACAGCCTTGAATCAAATATAAAGATAAATCTTGGAGCAAATAAAAAATTTTGTACCTTAAAAATCTATTTTGTATGGATAAAAATCCTTTTCTTTGACAGAATTAATATTTCTTGTGCATCGTTTTAAAATATGTATTGTTTTTTCGTTACTATGAGTAAAAAGTTGACATTTTGCAGTTACATGTTAATTTATAAATCTTGAATTTTTTTCCGCTTTGGCGTGCCATAGTTATCCTAAAATAACCTAAAAATTGCTAACATTCACTTTCTAAATGACACGATTTATTTCTACTTTATAACCAACAAGTTTGGTGGATTATCTGTAAATTCATTAAAATTAACAACATATTTTTTTAACAAGTCCTCAAAGAGCAGTTTTTTCCTAAGGTACATGTAATCAGAGTCCCTGTTTTCAGGTACATTTACAGTCTGTAGAATAAACACGAAGTTTATATGTTTTCTTCAGGTAGACTTTACAATATTGACATTGTACAAAGCCTAGATTTAAAGGTAGAGCCAGGTAAACCAGGTAAAGCAAGTGATTCTTATCTACATCCCCAAGGTTTCCCTGTAAAAGCTTTAGTAATCAAGTCTATTTTGAGAAGCTTACAGGTGAAATTGCTGTAATCTGTAAGTAAAACAGGTGAGGAAGCATGCTACAGGCCACATGTCGGACTCTCACGGATGTACGTTGGAGTCTCCTATAGGTCTGTTTTTCAGACAGCAATATTTTTGATACGAGCAATATAAGTCAGCTCTAACACCCCCCCCCCTCCCCCCCCCCCCCCATTATACAACAAGAAATAGAAATGCTGCCTTTAAAACATGCCTTACTTTTACACATTAAAATCACTGCTAAAGAATAATTAAGTTTTCGTTTGTTTGATATAGGAGGGGGCTTAAGATCTTACTCAAGGATATTTCACTTATATGACAAACAATTGTCCACTTCACACAGTGCCTTACTTGAATAAGGTGGAAAAGTGGAAGAAAACCTGGTCAAAACCACACCTGGGAATGCTAGAGTCAGATCATGTGACATAACTCATATACCTGAGGTGGGTAGATGGACACGTGAGCAGTACATTGAAGTTGGATCGGTATACCAACATGTAACCAGGACACTAAACCACAGGACGGATAATTCAATAAACATTACATGTAAATAATAATGAGGCATACATATCAGTGACATTCAAATAAACTAAATAGGATGTAATATTCCCGTTATTAACAGCTGTTCTGATATCGTTAATAATTACTACATTCAGACACATGCCTCGATGAACATTCACAAAACATAATAATCATATAACGTATATATAAGAGGACGTAATGAGGCATTCGATATAATTTGTATATTTCATCATACAGGAATATTACAGGGCTTGAGCCAGCGAGATTTACAACCAATCAAATGTGTTTTGGGAAGCCGGGTTCGCTTGTTTGTCAAAATTTATACACTGAAACAAAAAATTTCCTCGACATCTTAAGGAAAAACCTTAAAGAATATTTCTGGAATAAAGCACCACCAGAATATTCCAAAATTTTCAAGGAATAGGAGATGGAATTTGTCTCGGAGGCAAGGATTAATCCAAATATATGTATGGATTATCCTTAACAGGTTACGAAAAATTCCACAAAAGTCAAGGAAAATTCCACATTAAAGGCATTATGGAATTGATTCCATAACTTGGTTAGGGAAATTTTTTAAAGTGTAGAAAAAAAAGTTCTGGTTAAATTTGTCTTTGTCTTGAATTGTGTTATTGATAACCTACAGACATCTGGAGAGAAGGTAATGACCATTAACACGGTACATACAGTATTGAGATTTCACACTGGCTAAGGTTGGCTTATTAATTAAAATCGATGAATCATCTCGTGTTCTAGATAATTTCCCAGAGACAGTCTTAATAGCGAGAGGCCCGTCCACCTCTCCTTTTCGACAGGCCTTTTCTAAAAATGATTAAAATGACAAGTAGAAATTCTGAATTTTAACATGGGAAAGATGGGAAAATGGAATATTTTGACAGGCAAAATTTCCATTTTCCTATCTTTCCCATGTTAAAATTCAGAATATGGATTTATGACAGGCAGATTTCCAATCCTAGCTACGACACTGCTTAGACACAAGTTTCTAAATAGATCCTAATCTTGAGTAGTGCTATTGGTAACCTACAGAGTGAGACCTATCGCGAGAAGGTAATGACCAATTATACGGTATATAAAAAATTTATAAATATGCAGTTATATGGGTTAGGAGTAAATCAGCCTACAAATTGGTATTTGAGAGATATAGAAATAAACCAATGAATATATTCGCTAAAAACAATGAGTGTTACAACCTGTCTGATACAGAGGAAAGCTCCGCCTTAATCATTAGGTCCTTTAGACTTTTAATTCTCTTGTATGCTATAATGGGTCGCTGTGAGACTTCTTAATTCTAAATATGATATACATACATGTAGTCAGACTTGTTTTATTTTTAGGTTTTATTTTGTTTTTGGAATGCATCCAATGTCATATTGTCAAGGTCAATTAGCAGTTACACATTATGTTTTTGTTAAGCAAATATTGAAAATACAGGTGAAGTAAGTGACTCACCCTGTAACCTTGTCACACCATGCATTTATACATGATAACTCAGTAGTAAGTCTACATGCTTAGATAGTCTGATTTGTTTCACTTTTTTAAAATTTTATAATATAATAAGGATTTTATATAGTTTGTTTGATTGAGGTTTAACGTCATACTCAAGGGTATTTCACGTATATAACATCAGATTGTCCACTTCACACGGCTTCATGTTGAAATACAGTGGAAAACCGAGAGTAAACCAAATAAAACCACCCCGCGATTGCCAGAGCCACATCGTGTGACTCACTCAAGTTGGCAAGCTTTATAACTTGTCATGAACATTTTAGTATTAGTAAAATAAATAAAACTGAGTGATATAGAAAGTCAGCA
>JAQQZZ010142206.1:0-13074 GCA_030265115.1 Mopalia vespertina | reverse complement strand
TTTGTCAGAAAACATAAATTTGTTTCCCAGGAACTATACCTAGGTCCTTAAAATAACTTTTAAAGTAGCCATATTATAGTCGAAATTATCTGTATTCATCTATATTACTACAATCTTGCAACGTTTGATAATTTAAATAGGACCCTACTGTGTAGAGTGCAACAGGTAAGATTATTCACCAGAAAAATAATTCATTGATTGGGGTTTAATGTCATACTCAAGGGTATGTCACTTATATGACAACGGATTGTCCACTTCACACTGTTCCTTGCCAAACAAGGGTGGAAAACCGGAGGAAACCTAAGTCCTTGCAAAAACCTCCCTCATGATTGCCGGAGCCACATCATGTGACTCACTCATATACCTGATGGTCGTCAGACGGACTAAATACCGTGAATGGTACATCGAAGTAGGATTAGTAAGTGCACATGCTAACCACGAAGGCACGGCCACAGGCCTAAAACTTGATAGAAGAATAATTAAAAATATTAACACTTTTCCATTGGAGCAGAACTGCGTTAAAAAACAAAAAAGCTATGGAACTAGTTGTGCGAAACAAAAGAGAGTGGGAAAAAGGTACAGTTTTAATTTCATCCTTCAACTTAAAAGATTTTGCCTTCAGAGCTATGTTTTGTTAAGCAGTATACAGACTTACCCTTCGAATGGCTGTCTCATTTAATTGCTCAATTTCTTCATCCTTCTGATTAAGCTGTTCTTTGAGTATATAAACCTGCAGCAAAATAAATCCTGGATTCATTCATGATTAAATGTGTTTGTTTGTTTGTTTGGGGCTTAAGGCATACTTAAATAAGAGTATATGACAGCGTATCAGCCCAATAGGTCAAGGGAAATACCTTGACATCACTGACAACAAACAAAGACAATACAAAGACATCAAAAAACAGTTTGGCCTGTTGTTGTCCTTTATATCTTGGGAGCTCCAGAGCAACAGTAAGCTCCCAGCCAACCGTAAGTGATTAAAATACATTACTACTATAAACAAAATACATGAACAAGATTCGCCTGTCCACATATGAGTGACCAAGTAGGGGAACTCCGAAGAATCGGGTGATAGCTATGCAACACAATGAGCAAAAACAAATAGATCAATTAAAAATTAAAGGGTATTTCACTTATAGGACTATGGACAGTCCACTTCAAACTGTTCCATGTTTCAATACAATGGAAAATTCAAAATTGGGAAGAAACCTTGCAAGAAACCTCCCTTGCAATTGCCAGAGCCACATCGTATGACTCCCTTATATATATTTGATGGTCCACAGGTGGACTCAATCCTGTGGAAGGTCATTTAGAAAGTAGAATGTAGCACAGATTGAACAATGCACAGCTTCAGTGACTCATGCCCTCAGATAGTAGCTGTTGAGTAAAGTTCGCAAAAATCAAGAGAAATGTTTTTTTTTTTTTTATAGAAGTCAAGATATTGAGTGGAAATGAATCCACCAATCTGGATGCAGTGGAGTGGTTATAGATGCACAGATTAATTTCCATCTTCACAGAATAGATAAGATTGCACATAAAGACCAGACATTAGCAGAAATGAAAAAGACAATCAAATCACTAAGTAAAGACAGCATCGCTACTCTTCAAACAAACTGCCCTTAGCTAAAGGGCCTAAGGGAAAGCACTCTCCACTTCACTGTCAACAGATAGACAAGCAAAGGATGCAAACTAAACGTCACAAAATATGAAATAATTTACATTTTTTTTTAGGTGCAGCGTTTCCTTATAGAAGCGACTTTCTACAGCTGCAACGGAGTTGACGGGTGCTGATTGGGCGACATTCTCTTCCAGTCTCTGCAGTAGCTCCTGTTGGTGTGTGAGTAAGATGGTTTTCTCTGCTGTCAGCTGGTGGATAACCCCTTTTTCTTTTCCTAACTCAGCACTCACACACTTTAAAAAAAGAAAGACAATAAACCATTGCTCAAAAATATGCAACCAAGATTGTACCCCTACAAACTATAGAGACATGGTATAATGGTAACTAATTTGCACAAATTTATGTGGGAATCGGCTTGATTGATGTTTTACACCATGATCAAGGGTATTCCACTTATTTGATGGTGGTTTATTCTAATAATAATTGACACCAGCACAATTAAGAAAAGGGAAGTATGTTTTAATAGTTGGTAAGTTATTCTTCCTCCAGTGTTAGTACGGACAGAATTACTACACTCAAAATAAACTGCCCTTAGCCAGACTGGTGGAAATTTGCAGAAATCTGTGAAACTGTTTCTACTAAAATGAACATTGTCTACGAGGATGGGATGTTACATTTTATTATTTGTATGTCAGTGAAATACCAGGATATCATTCACGCATGAAAGTGATATTTCAATGCCGTTAAATCAGGCCTGTGCTGTAATCTTTTTCGGCATAACCTCAAAATCGGTTTCTCTTAAATTTTGTGAGTAAATCTAACACTTGCATTTTCCCCTGGTTTGCTGATTTTTTAAATACATAAATGTGCCTTGGTGAAAAATTAAGCAAAATCGCTTTAAAACACAAACTTCATTGATTATCAGATGACAAAATTTGTCAGAATCAGTGGCAAATGCAAATTTAGACAAAGACTGCAAACAATTTGGGAAACCTACAAATCGGTCCTCCTAAATTAAGTTTGCATAACCATGGGGAAACCCCGTTGTGATCGTTCTCCCCAACAGCACAGGCCTGTAAATAACACTTTTTGTTATTTACTTCCAATTGTTCTGCGTCTATTATGACGTTACATATGAATGCATGTCATTTCTCCACGCAACACAAAGGCTATGTCATTTGTTGTCACTTTTCGAATAACGTCCTTCTACTCCACGTCACCCTTTAGTGTCATTCTACTATGATCTTACTGAGTTTGAAGTTGTCATAGAAAATTTAGTAAAACAGCTGTTTTAGGATTTTATTGTTGATATAAATAATAAAAAGAATATTAGACAGTGCAATTTAAATACCATAATATTGCTCTCGTGAGTGGTGAAAAGGGATAACACACTCGACGCTTCACGTCTCGGGAGTTATATCTTTCACCACTCACTCAAGCAATATTTATGGTATTCAAATTTCACTGTAATATCCTCTATGTAATCACCAATTTGATTGGTCAATTGTGGTTTTGTGTCATACTAAAGGTTATTTCCCTCACATGACTGCGCCCCAGCTAAATGGCTGCCAAAACCACCCAGGGGCTTTGCCAGATATCAAAAGTATGGTGTCCAAAATGGTAATTTTGCTTCACTTTTCAAATAACTGGGTGTCCAATTTTGACAGTTTTCCTATCTCCTGCATGTTTAAGTTTCTTAAAATAGGGTGTCCAAATGAGGCAATTGTTCACTTCAGGGTGTCCACTTGGACGGGTATATGCCTTAGCCCTTGAAACCACCCTTGATACCACTGGGTATCATAGGATGCAATAGAAAAACTACACAAACAGATCAGCTTCATTCTCTGAGAGGACCAGGGCAACTAGAAACTGCCTCCCAATTCTTAGCTGTAATCGAGATACTGCTTGGACCAGCAACAAAATGGCGGACAGCTTAGTTGCATAATTAAAACGATTTTGAAAGACAGGCCAGTATCTACTGGCAACAACTGTAATACAACACTCTGCCAGATTTGAGCACTTGTTTTGTATCACATTGTTCAGAGAAAAAACCATTTTGATTTGTTTGCTTGTTTGAGGATAAATGTTGTACTCTTTTTATTTAATATATGATGACAGATTGCCTATTTCTCACTGTGCCTTACTTAAATATGATGGAAAGCCGACAGGAAACCTCACGAATGCCTGAGCCACATTGTGTGACTTACTCATGGTGTATTCCAATGATAATGGACACCAGCACAATTAAAAAATGTGAAGTGTGTTTGATAAAGTTAGGAAGTTATTCTTCCTCCAGTTTTAGTAAAGACAGAATTACTCCCCGCGGACCTGTGAGTGGTACATCAAAGAAGGAACAGTATGCCGACACACTAGCCACTGGACCTCAGTCCCAATTGCCCTTACCCAGAGGGTAGTCGGTAAGTTTGTTTGATTGGGGTTTAACGTCGTACTCAGGCCTGTGCTGTTGGGGAGAACGGTCAGAACGGGGTTTCCCCATGGTTATGCAAACCTAATTTAGGAGGACCTCTTTATAGGTTTCCCAAATTGTTTGCAGTCTTTTATTAGATTGAAATTTGTCAAAATCAGCAGCAAATGCATTTTGCTACGGATTTTGAAAAATTTTGTTATCCAATTATCAATGAAGTTTATGTTTTAAAGCAATTTTGCTTTATTTTTCGCCAAGGCACATTTATGTATTTACAAAATCAGCAAACCAAGGAAAAATGCTCACAGGTTCAAGTTCCCTCATCGACCTCCGGTACTGTATGAGGGACCCCGAGTCACCTCATCATGATGGTGGTTTTAAGGAGTGCATGTATTATGGAAGTTTTTTTCCCCTCAGGAACCCATTGTATCTGCACATGTATAAAAGTGAAACATATATATTGATTGATTTGTTTGAATTTAAGGTGGGTGTTGTGGCGCCCAGAACAAGACGATGACAATTGGAGGCTGGGGCTGGGCCTGGTGGCTTGTAACCGATGTACAGAGGTAACAACTATAGTCTAGACATATGTTAATAGGACTTGACAGCCACAGGGGATTGCTCTAATCAAAACCCATTTTCCATTGACAGTACTGATACATAGAGGATATTACAATACAGTGGAGTTTGAATACCATAAATATTGCTCAAGTGAATGGTCGAAAGAGATAACCCATGCAAGGGCTTAGGCAGACACCTGTCCCAATGGTCACCCTGAAGTGAACAATTGCCTAATGGACACCCTGTTTTAAGAAACTTTAACATGCAGGTGATAGGAAAACTGTCAAAATTGGACACCTAGTTATTTGAAATGTGAAGCAGAATGACCATTTTGGACACCATACTTTTGATTTCTGGCTAATCCCCTGAACCCACGAGACGTCTTTCTATCATTCACCAGAGGAAGAAAATCCTGGTATTTCAGAATCATTGGTATATAAATAATGAATTGATTTAATTGCTTTAAGCACCTTGCCCAAGGGTATGTTACATCGCTAAATTATAATTTTTCTTTTTGATTTTCCACTTTATGTTCCAAACTCACACACTGCGTAAAACACCAATCAATCAATCCAAACTCACAAGTCAAATAATAGTCTTTCATGTTCACAGATTATCACAAATATAGACGTAATTTGATACCCACTGTAACCCACATGATGATGTAGTAAAACAAAATGTTAAACTCCAACATTTAGGGTACGGTACATTTGATTAATATTAATCAAAAAGTAATGCTTTGTTAAAATTCATACAGAATATCACTGACCATGAATAATTTTGATACCCAATATAAAATGTTGTTTTTTTTTCTTCACAATTTACACAGAATATCTTTGGAGGTGATGACACTGAACCCAGTCTGTGAACATGTGGAGACGTCTGAAGGTGTTCCACTGACAGTTACAGGGGTCGCACAGGTCAAGGTCATCACTGATCCACGGGATTTATTGGAGACTGCTTGTGAACAGTTCCTTGGAAAGCGTGTTGAACACATTGAGCATGTCATTTTACAGACCTTGGAGGGTCATCTCCGAGCTATCCTGGGTATGTTGAAAGTGTTCTGTTCAGAATTAGATATGACAATGTCGGTTGATATGTTCTCACATGTGACCTGACAAAAATTCTAAACCAAGCAGCATTGACAGGTTTGTCTGGGTAACATATCTTGGGTATAAAACTTGGCAATTGCAGTCGATGGTTTTATGAATGTTTGTGTACCCCTCTATACTGGATGTCATTGACTTCTAAATGCATGAGGCCATTCATTGCTTTGTGGTTAACTTGTCTACATACACCTTACTTTGATGAACTATCCACCCGTTTGAATATGCCAGTCGACCATCAGGTATATGAATCAGTCCCATGCACATTTGCAAGGATGGTTTTTACAAGGTTTCCTCTTTGTTTTCCACTTTGGGAAGTGGAAAATCCATTGTCATATAAGTGACCCTTGAGTACGATTATAAACAACAATTAAATAAACAAATAAATCTAAATGCAAGAAGACAAGATCTGGATTTCAATTTGGTAGTTAGAGCTCTGCAAAATGTTCTAGGGCCTGCGTCTGTGGCTTAGTGGTTAGCGAGTGCGCTTACTAATCCTACTTCAATGTACTGTTCACAGAATCCAGTCCGTCTGTGGACCCTCAGATATATGAGTGATTCACACAATGTGGCTCTGGCAATCGTGGGGGTGGTTTTTAGGAGGTTTCCTCCCGGTTTTCCAGCGTAATTAGGCAAGGAACAGTGTGAAGTGTACAATCCTTCGTCTTATAAGTGAAATACCCTTGAGTACGACATTAAACCCCAAACAAACAATCAAACAAACAAGCAAAATGTTTTGAGCATTGTCCTGCTGCTGTCTTTACTAAAGAATAAACAATTAATTTTCCAAGGGAGCAGAACATTTAAGATTTTATGGTTGTGTCATTGTGGTAATTATTATTTGTGTACACCACGGACACATGTTAAATACTCTCAAGTACAGCATTCGACACCATTCAGTCAGTCATTCAATTTAATCACATGGTTATAATGTTAAAAAACTGTGCTCTCTATGCATGGAGCCTGGTTAGTCCAATGGTCTTGAATGGAGTGTTCAACACAGGGTTAAGCACTGTTTCACCTTTATGTTATCTCTTTCTTATTTGTTCTGTTAACGCCTCTGACTAAGATCAAGCATATTTATGCTGTCAAGAGCATAATTTGTATCTAACACTTCACATGATGGTTGTGTTGCTGTAAACTCTTTGGAAGTACATCACCATCGGATAAGTGAAATGTCCTTAAGCATGTCCTTCAGCACTATTAATCAATCTATCTATTATAACAGGTACTCTGAGTGTGGAAGCCATTTACCAAGATAGGGACCAGTTTGCTCAGCTTGTACGGGAAGTGGCGGCCCCAGACGTTGGAAAGATGGGTATTGAAGTTCTGAGCTTCACAATAAAAGACGTATACGACACCGTTGAATATCTGTCCTCTTTGGGTCGGGCTCAAACAGCCAATGTTAAGAGAGATGCTGATATTGGTGTGGCTGAAGCTGGTAGAGATGCTGGTATCAGGGTAAGTAATCAAGTCCTTGTTAGATTAGGTGGGAAACACAGTTAAACCTGAGTTTATTGTCCTCTTATAAACTCGTATTTAGTTTTAAAAGAGGTCATCCAAGTCCTGTTTTCCCACTTACTAAGGTTTTGTGTTCCAATTCTATTCACTACTATCTTTACTGGCATTGTGTTCTCACTATAGTCATACTATATTTACTGGCTAAGGACATTGTGTTCAGACCGTACTGGCCAACTGACTAAGGACATATGACCTGTAGCAGGTGGTTGGAGGGAGCTTCATGTTGCCCTCGTGCTCTCAGAGCTAAAGGGGAACAGGAAGCCGATCTGTTTTTGGTATCTGTGTTGCGTCTTGTATTTGTCTCGACTTGTCTTTGTTTGTTGTCAGTGGTGTAAAGGGTGGTTTCCTTCACCCATTCGGCTGGCACGTCGTCATATAAGTGAAATACCCTTGAGTACGACGTAAAACCCCAAATAAACAAACAAACAAACATAGGACCTGTAAGAAGCGTCATGTGACCTGCAAAATATCACATAGTTCACTCCACTTCCAAGTACCTCCTACATTCTTTTCTAGTTTTTTGCATGAATGAAAAGTTAAAAAGATGGCATTTCTCTGTGCCAGTCCTACAGCTGCACCCAACAACAACGCAATCTAGGACTGGGAAATATTGGTATTCAAACCATAGTGACAGACTTTGAGCGAGGTACTTGGAAGTCAAGTAGAAGAAAACGAGACTTGTTCTTACAAGCGGAGGGTTGCAAGGGAGATTCCGGTTGTCCTGGTGCTCTCAGGGTTAAAAGGCAACACTGAGCTAATGTATTTGTGATGTCATTGTATTGGGTCCTGTGATTGTCCTGTCTGTTTGTTGTCAGTGATGTCAAGGGTGGTTTCCTTCATCCATTGGGCTTGCATGCCATCATGTGTGTGAAATACCCTCAAGTACAGAATTAAACCCCAATTAATCAATGTTCTTACTATAGTCGTGCTATCTTTACTGGCCCATTTATTTGGTTATAGACATTGTGTTCTTACTATAGACCCGCTGTATTTTACTACTGCTCAATTCTAAAATCATAATAAGTGGTGTAATAAATCTGAAAAATCACTGGTCTGATGGACCAGTAGCAGGTGTAAGAGACTGGTCTGTAATCTTTTTACTGGTGTGGGATCTGTAGCCCTGATGTAGTTTGATCCCTGTGGTTGTCCTCTGAGCTTAGGGTAACACAAAGCTGTTCTGATTGTGGTGTGTAGTGATGGTCTGTATCCAGTAATGAGATTTCTATCGCCGTTTATAGATATGACAAACCATAATCAAAGTACATGTACTCCTGTATTAACAATTCAGCAATAGATTCAGTTTTCATGCAATAAATTGAGTTCTTGACATGACTTTGATATGCATCCAATGGGACCCTGGTTGTTCATAAATAAGGGTCTGAGTAGGTAAACAGGTTTTATGCGTCCGGTATCCTGTATTAACATCACTAGCAAGTCAATGTTTATGTTTGCAGGAAGCAGAGTGTGAGAAGGCTAGAATGGACATGAGATATACAGCCGACACAAAGATTGCAGATTCCAAGAGATTGTTCCAGATGCAGAAGGCTAACTTTGATATGGAAGTTAATGCTAGGGTAGGTGGAATAAATGGTTCTTTATAACAGAACTGGTTTTACATTAGTATGCCAACAACCATGTTATATAAAAGCAATTTTACCATTTTGTCAATAATGTTCTTATATAAAAGGAGGCTTTCCACTTAATGATCAATAATGATCTCCGTGGTTAGCAACAGAGTATGAAGTGAAGAGTCTGATTCAGGGCTGTGTTTAGCGTGTCTGATTACTGATTATCCTCGATGTGGGTGGTTGGAGGGAGCTTCCTTTGCCCAGGTGCTTTCTGAGCTAAAGAGGAACAGGAAGCCGATATGTTTGTGATGTCCTTGTATTGTCATGTGATGTTTTTCTTTTGCCAGTGATGTCGGGGGAGGTTTCCTTCACCCTAATCAAATAAATAAACAATC
Organism: Mopalia vespertina; assembly: GCA_030265115.1. Lineage (NCBI taxonomy): Eukaryota > Metazoa > Mollusca > Polyplacophora > Chitonida > Mopaliidae > Mopalia > Mopalia vespertina. Next base: position 3,880 of record JAQQZZ010142206.1, on the reverse strand, counting down.
TCCTTCATGTAAGAAAAATAGCCTTGACTAAAACATTATACTCCTATCAAACAATCAAATCTCTGACCACCAATGAAATAACAGTGGAATAAAACCCAGCAGAATTGCAGCAAATGCACACATTTATAGTAAAACACAACACAAAATGTATGACTTTTTTATCAACTTATTCACAGATTTATGATTACGTTTTGTTGTTCGGGTTGATGCAGAACTGGCATAAAAACCTCTGAAAATGAATGAAAATTATCATTAAAAGTTTGATATTTTGTTGTTTACAGAAAGCTGAAGCAGAACTAGCATATGAACTTCAAGGTGCAAAGGAGAAGCAGAAGATTCGAAATGAAGACGTCGAGATTGAGGTCGTTGAGAGACGAAAACAGATTGATGTGGAAGAAAAAGAAATCTTACGTAAAGAAAAAGAATTGTCAGCTACCATTAAGTTACCAGCTGAAGCCCAGGCGTACAAGGTCGAGATCATTGCTCAAGGTCAAAGGTATGGTTATTTTTATTAAAATTCTGAAAAGTCACTGGTCTGATGGAACAGTAGTGGTGTAAATGACTGGTCCCTAATTCCTTTCACTGGACCTGCAGAACTCCGGGCTCCTATGCACGTATGGTTAACATTATACATGCCAAATTCTCCTCTTATCATGGGCCCACGTATGGGTATAGTGATTAGCATGTTAGCTGTACAGAAACATTATATTTAAACAGAGCAGTAGTGTAATAATAACTGTTGCTGAGTGGTGATGATGTTCTATGATGGTATTCTCTGGTGATATATCAGAGGGTTGGGAGGGAACTTCCTGGTGCCCTCATCACGCCACAGCATGGCTGATATAATGCTGAATGTGGCGTTAAACACTAATCAATCAATCCAGGTGCTCTCGCAGCTCTGGGGTAACCTGAAGCCGATCTGTTTGGAATTTTTTTGTATCACATCCTGTGATTGTTTTCATCCTGCCTTGTCTTTGTTTGTTGCCAGTGGTGTCATTGGTGGTTTCCTTACAAGACAAACAAACAAACAATGTGGTGATATACCTTTTTAAACAGTGTTAAACACCAATCAGTCGTGTTGTGTTGTTACATGTTGGAAGCCCATCATGACATGGCCACATCATGCCATATATACATCCCTTAACAGTGGCGTTTAAAAAAATTGTTTGGTTATGTTTTATTATAGGACACAAACTGTTGAGAGTGCGAGGGCTGATGCAGAGAAGATCAGGCTAATTGGTGGGGCAGATGCAGCCGCTATTGAGGCTGTTGGAAAGGCAGAGGCAGAGAAGATGAGATTGAAGGCCTCTGCATACAAACAATATGGAGATGCAGCTGTTATGAGTCTTGTGCTCGATACTCTACCTAAAGTGAGACATGTCAACAAATTGTTATCTGGATCGTGTATTATCTTTCATTTTTTTGCATATAAATCACCAAAGATTAAGGAGCAAAAGATATACATTATAATATTACAATAATGTATCCCATATTGAACAACCCTGTCATTTCAAACCACCACAAGTATGTCAATAGCATGATGAAATTAAAATAAGTACATGTCAAAATACACATTGTTTAAAACATATGTGTACTAGACACTGTTGTGACACCTTGATTGAGCATGGAGCAACATTAACATTTTCAACATAGCAAGCATTTGTTGTTGGAGAACATGAGTCCTATAAGTGAAATACCCTTGAGCTCAAGGTTAAAAATCAATCAGTTATTCAGTAAATAGAATTTGTTTTAATTTTACAGATTGCAGCTGAGGTATCGGCACCGCTGTTAAAGACAGAAGAGATTGTCCTATTGGGAGATGATCGCACAACCAGTGAGATCAGCAAGCTCCTAACTCATCTCCCGCCAGCTGTACAAGCTCTCTCAGGGGTGGACCTATCAAAGGTAAAATCAACAATACCAATTCATTGTCTTTCTTTCTGTAAAACACTAAAACAAGTGACATACATTGCCTGTCATAAAGGGTATTCAAACTACTCAAGAGGTCAAACTTGTGTTTTTCACGTTCATCCTGTGATCTTAAAAATAAGGTGTTAAATGAAAATTTTATACAGTTCTAGTAAATCAAAAAATTTCAGTCTAAGGGGGCTGAAGAAAATGATGAATATTAATCCATGAAATCATTTGTTTTTCACCAAACCCGCAATACAAATAAATACCCTGGAGTAAAAAACATAAAACAACAAAATCAAATAAATAACTGAATGAGACCCTGATATTTACCATCTAAAACACATTTTTATGTTGAAAATGCGACATTTCACATCAAATATATATACCATCAAGATTACCCTAAGCTGCTGATAAATTGTATAATATTCATTGAATGGTTTGCTGAATATGGTTATAACGACATTCAAGATAATGTATTTACTTATATCAATGTATATGTTACAGGTTTTGCGTCAAGTGCCTGGGGCCCAGTAGAGTGAACCCCCATAACCCTGACCACTAAAGCATCATCCACCCTTGGCAATCATGTGCCCAGTCCTTTATACCCTCAATATATCTGTCCAATTCTTTTACCAACTAAGCTGAAATTACATATAAATACCTTGAGGTGGCCAGAGGTTTTTGTACAGTTTGTGGTACACATGGTCATGCTACATTTATAAGTATGTTAATGTTTTGAAAAAAGTGAAACCAAGACAAATGTACATGCCTAAAACTGGAGTTATGAAAAAATATTACTTTTTATTTATCCTGGATAAAACTGGAGTTCACAAGTAGGTTGGTGACCACATCTGGACTGACGGTTCATTCACTTCCTCATCTGCCCTTCAGTGTATAGCAGTCATATAAACTCAAATGGAATAATGATAAGCATGGTGTAAGTTTCGAATAGTATTGATGGCTTTGGTTGGTTTTAATCTCGTTTCTCATCAGTTATTTGCTATACACACAGCCAACACAAGCCCCATATCAAGGAAATGCATGTACACTGGAGACATCAGGGAAGTTTTCAGAGGTAAATCCTCTTTTCAGAGCTCATCACTGGTGTAACATTGTAGGTTAAAAAACCGGATACCCTGCTTTCACCGTAGCTTCATAATAGCCCATTAAATATGCTCTGTGTGTACATTGTGCGAGGGATAAAACTATGCTTGTGTGTACATTGTATAGGCTGAGGGATGACGTGAACCTGCCACCAGGGACTGTCTTATAAGGTGTGCGTAGCTTACCTTAGACATGACTATCATGTCATTCTGCAATGAAGACATTGTGTCGTCATGACAATGTAAGCTATCAACCCTTCATAAAACAAGCCCCTGAAGGCTTAACCTCTTAGATCATTGTGTATTTATAATATAAATGTTGATATTGCCGTTCTTAATGCATGTTTTTGAAATTTCGGTTTACCTAAAACCTGTGTTATAAAAATGAGCTGTTTAGACTATTCTGTGCACTGTAATATTATATCACATTTGGAATATGAAAAAGTGTAGATCTTACTATTGTATCCATGAAAAGTATTGTGACTCTATACATCTTGTATGTTAATCAAATAACTGTCAGTGAGTTATAAATGCGTCGGAACAAATTTTTTATTTTCATATAGATAATCAGGTATGGGCATTTGCATAGAATTGCATCCGACACAGTCATTATCTTACTAAACTTACTGTTTATTCTTGGGATGCTGAATGTGGTATAACACAGTAAAATCAATCAATCAATGTTTCTGGGGCATTGTCCCCACACATAGTATAATATATATATACTTTCTTTAAAGACCAGTGCCCTCTGGGTATGAAGGGTAGTTTGTTTAAAGAGTAATAGCGCTGTCTTTACTTAGCACTGGAGGAAAATTAACTTTCCAACATTATGGAAACGCTTCACATCATGGTTGTGCTAGTGT
>JAQQZZ010142195.1:0-13077 GCA_030265115.1 Mopalia vespertina | reverse complement strand
TGATATTTGCACAAAACTTTAGGACAATTGGGCTATTCCATTTGGAGTTATGGTGCTTAACTCAAATTTAATTGAAAAGCTCGTTAGAGTAATTAATATGCGTGTAATCACCACTAATCAGCTGAACAGATAATATCCCTCTCCTCTCATGGTGTGTGACATTTGCCCAATTTTTAAGAACAATCAGGCTTTTCAATTTGAATTTAAGTTGCTAAACACAACTTTGAACACAAATTTACTTGAAAAGCTCGTTAAAGTAAATAATATGCATGTATTGAGCTGAACTGATAATATCTCTGTCCTACCATGTTGTGTGACATTTGCACAAAATTTAAGGACAATCAGGCTATTCAATTCGGACAAACAGTGCTTAATGCAAATTGGGCACTATTTCGTCTAAAACACTATTAGCATTATTAATATGCACAGAATTCCATATAATCTCTACCTGTTCGATCAGGCTTACTGTGTGTAAGATTTCAGAGAATTTCCTTCATTATATTTATTTATAGAAGCCTTTACATCGCTGACGCTGACGCCAGGGGTATGGATAAGGTCACCTTACTTCGTACAGGCGAGATAAAAACTAGATCTAGTGGCACTGTTTTTCGAAACCAGAATACCATAGCGGTAACAGTCATATTAAAGGGTATAACTGGGAAGAATAAAGAATCATGCAGTGTTAACAATCCATTTTGTCTTCAATTTCTAAACTGAAGATAACATCATCAACAACTTCAAACTATTGTGCTTCAGTTCATCCACTGGTAATCGATAGCAATAATCACATAAGAATTTTGTACAACAATATTTAGCAAGTCAAAATCGTAAAAAGCTATTTCCTCTCTTTTAGACAAAGGAGCCGGTATCAAGACAGTTAATTATTTGCCAATAACAATAACGGTAAACGAATACATTCTGACCATATCTGAGGGCAACTAAACCGTTGTACAATACACAAGGCTTAAAAAGCGATCAGCGCCGCCTCGATTCTAAGAATATGATAGATTTGAACACTGGCATTATCATTCAGAACGGGTTCAGTCTTAAGTATTCTAACGGACGACAAATAGCCTCCAGAAAGGTGATATTAACTTGTGAACCAAATACCCATAGATTTCCTGTCCCATGTGACAGGTTGTTGTTGTAACATGATCGATATATTATTCAAAGAGGAATATCAAATATACAATACATGTATATCAAAACGCCAGCTGAGATCCCACTAAACATACGTTGACATGTCTTCATCACACAACATTTATCAATATGTCACTTTTTTTATAGCTGGTAGCCGCCCGTTCTCGCTGGGCATACCCAGGTTAATCTGTATCAATACTAGAAGAAACCGGCAACAAAAACAAGAGAACTTACATAGCCCAGGGGAGAATTTTGTTTTGTTCGTACTTTCTTGTATTTCCAATAATGAGAACACGCATTTCATATCTGGTGTTTATGTACATATGGATTGATCTGGTGATAGGTCTAGCGAGAACAGGCGTCAACCAGCTAGATATAAGGGTCTGAGGTTCCGAGCATATTCCAAGACAAAGGTCACGTTTGTCACAATGGACATGAAACATTTTATATGACTAATGTAGAATCAAACAGCCAATCAAAACGTCTCTCGTCAACGTCCCTCGTAAACAATCAAGTGTGGTAACAATAGATTTAAACCATCACCATCTTACCTCCATGACTGCTTGGCGATAAACTAGGACTATTTTGAATGTCCTGATATTCGGTAAACTACCAAAAATCATGCGGTCGTCGCCACGGAAATTACACCTAGACCAATCCAATGCTTTCCAAACGTTAGTAACAAATTTTACTGTTCTTGACTGTCCTTTTATGTTGCACAATTTCAGCTGGATGTAGAGACGGGAAGTAGAGCCCGTCTGGCTACTTTCTGGTAAAATACAGCTGGCGCGGGTTTATCCCAAAGCTGTAATCTGCGTTAAAAAGCTAGATGATACTTGATGATTACAAAATGCAGTGTAAAGTGATGTGTCTGCGATTACGCCAGGACTATTTAACGGGACTTAGTTCGTCTATGTATATCTATCTACATGTAGCCTATTTAACATCCTGTGTTAAGACCACCGCTTTTCTATTAAAAGATTCAATCTGATTAAATGATATAAAGAATTGTCACTCGAAAGTACTGGTGTACACTACAGCAGACTCAGTTTTTGAGCCTGTGAGGTAGACATTGAAGAGAGGCTTGATGCGACGATCGTCTTGTCCGTCCTGCCTCGGGAAGATGCAGCATCCTAGGCCAGTAACAAGGTAAACTGATCTCGGATGTAATATGATAATACGATAACTGGGAGATTTACTTTGACATTTGCTCCATCGAGTATGCATTTTATTTAAATTACATTCTCATGCCTCTTCTTTCTATTTGTCAAACGTTGTATGTGGAAAAGGAATAATTCTTTATAAATGTGATTTAAACGAAGAAACACCTTGGGTTGATATGTTATTTGAAACATGATATGAAACAAATTTCGTACAATAAAACTTCGTCACGTTAAACTTAAGGCGAAAAAATATCGGTCGAGATTTAAATGACGTACAAGATTTTGTGAAAGGGCCCCTGAACAATGCATCAAGATGGGGAAATGTTCAAATTGCAGTCAGTTGGTATTGCATTGTATACCGTAGATACCGTTATGCATACGTGTCCATTAAGTCACAGTGTCAAATGGATAGAGTTTTGTATAATCAATAAAAGCCTTGTTCAGACCATTATCAAATTATACCATTATGATATCAATATCCACTAGCTTCGGCCAGGCGCAATCGATGCTGGCAATCCCGAACACCTAGTATGGCTCTGGTATAAACGCGTATCACTGTAATACAACATACTAAACGATGTAAATCACTCAAGGCCAGGTTTTCGAGAATATCAAATTAGACAATCACACGTATGAAATAACCTGGCATAATCTCGGCTATAGTCATTAAGCTTACTAATGCCGACCCTGGCCATCTACGGACCTATAGAACATACGTCTGTGCAACAAAACTGAAGGGATTTTATACATTGTGGAAAGTTAGAAGAAACAAATGTGAATATACACAAAATGTAATAGATGCTAGTTCATTTTATATTATATTCTAGTCATATGACGTTTAGAGTATAAACTTTTTTTGTAGCGAAAAACAATTTTGTTTGCCACGATCTGGATTCAAGCCTGGTATCCAACCAGCGCTCTATCCGATAAAGCTACAAAAGCTTGTGGCAGAATTACCAAAATTTTCTTCGAAATAAAGAAATCGAATCTTTAATGTACGGAAGCACGGACAAAGGGTCACTAAATCAGTGTCTCAATATGAATTACTGTTTGGGTTATTAAGATATTCTGCTTTTGACATTTATAATATATACCTTTGATATAATTTTACCTATATTATCATGTTTGGAGTGTTGTTTTTAGAGGTTTTTGATACATTTAATTGATGTCCTCAATTAGTCTAATTGGATCACATTAACTATGAAGTTAAATACCTTTGGAGACGGCATAAAACACCAATCAATCCATTATACATCAGAATAATCTATACGTTTTCAATACTAGTAAATTTTCAGGTTAAGTTTAGTTAAATTTTGTCCGTACAGATAACGTATCTTAACCTAGCTGTTTTCTGCCAGTACATTTAACCTGAGCATACCAGAAAACGGACCTAGTATATCCTTAAAGCGATATATCTGCCATGTCGCATTAACCACCTTGACAATTTAGCCAGTTGGTTAGTCGTCAATGTAGCCGGTATCGATTTGTTGCGATTTGATGCCGGACTCCAAGGTGGAAATTGGTCTCAACACATTTGAATCAAACCGTCGGCGTCTTACCTCCAAAGTTTACAATGCAAACGGCTTGCTCTTAAACTAGAGTCATGCTGTGTAGTGATCTTTAATAAACGACCGTACATCGTGCCGTCCTCCTCCGGCAAATTACAACTGTATAAGTACACCAGGACTACTTAGTCATGTCGTGTACAGCTGCAGGTTAATGCAATTTTTTTAAGATGCTTACAAGATTAATTATTATTGAATCAATGTTCTGTTCATTGATATTTTGACCCGCATTACACATTGTTATATTTTAAAAAGCTAGGGTTTTCCGGAAGTGTGGCGAAAAAATACTTCCACCACGGGTTGTCGTGGGGAGAACTTAATGGGGCGGGTTTATCCCAAGTGGTTACACATTGGTCCAGCCTACAACTAGTTTGGAGCTAGATTCTGATTTTGCACATAAAGCATTGTGAAGAAAAATATCAGGCAATAATATCTATGAAGATGAAGCTGTGGATATCACTTCAATCAGTTATAAATCAAGTTCAACCAATTGCAAAATTACAGAATATGGCTCATGGCTGTGGCGGGCGCTTTGTTGTCAATCCGTTGTCTGACTTGTCGCAGCCACAAGCACTTCTCTAGTCGATATAAAAGATAAAAGGGAAACAACTCTTTGAGAAGAAGGATGGTTCAATTTATTAAGTGATAAGTGGATTGTCTAATACACTAAGTAACGTTCTCTCAAGAAATAAAGTTGTATTAGATTTTTTATTCGAATATATTAGATCGCATAATACCCTAATATATTAGATCGCATAATACCCTAATATATTAGATCGCATAATACCTTAATATATTAGATCGCATAATATCCGAATATATTAGATCGCATTATACCCGAATATATTAGATTGCATAATACCCTAATATATTAGATCGCATAATACCCTAATATATTAGATTGCATAATACCCTAATATATTAGATCGCATAATACCCTAATATATTAGATCGCATAATACCCTAATATATTAGATCTCATAATACCCTAATATATTAGATCTCATAATACCCTAATATATTAGATCGCATAATGCCCTAATATATTAGATCGCATAATACCCTAATATATTAGATCTCATAATACCCGAATAAGTATTATTAAATATAATAAGTATCTTTCATGGATGGATGGATGGATGATTATCAGGAATGTTTGATTGATCATTCGATGGATATTGATTGTTCAATTGATTGATCGACAGATCGATTGAAGGATTAATTTAATGGAGCAATAGGTTAAATATGTTTTCAGGATCAAGAACGAACAACAGTTTATATCAGTTTTCAGGATCAAGAACGAACAACAGTTTATATCAGTTTTCAGGAGCACGAACGAACAACAGTTTATATCAGTTTTCAGGAGCACGAACGAACAACAGTTCATATCAGTTATCAGGAGCACGAACGAACAACAGTTTATATCAGCTTTCAGGAGCAAGAACGAACAACAGTTTATATCAGTTTTCAGGATCAAGAACGAACAACAGTTTATGTCAGCTTTCAGGAGCAAGAACGAACAACAGTTTATATCAATTTTCAGGAGCAAGAACGAACAACAGTTTATATCAGTTGTCAGGAGCAAGAACGAACAACAGTTTATATCAGTTTTCAGAAGCAAGAACGAACAACAGTTTATATCAGTTTTCAGGAACAAGAACGAACAACAGTTTATATCAGTTTTCCGGAGCAAGAACGAACAACAGTTTATATCAGTTCTCGGGAGCAAGAACGAACAACAGTTTATATCAGTTTTCAGGAGCAAGAACGAACAACAGTTTATATCAGTTTTCAGGAGCACGAATGAACAATATGTTAAATAAGTTTTGGGGAACAAGAACGAACTTTAGATTATATCAGTTTTCGGAAGCAAGAACGAACAATAGGTTACATCGGTGTTCATGAGCAGGAATGAACAATAGTAAATGTAATGATTTTAAGAGCAAGAGCGAATAATGATTACTTTTACGTTTTATTCCCATGAGAACGATAGTTAGTTTCACGTTGTAAATACTATGTTGAAATACTGGTGAGTTTTACTGGCACAGCGATGATGATTTTCACACCGATAATTTATAGTACATGTATTTCAAAGAAATAGAAATTAACCAATGAATATATCCACTAAAGAGAATGAGCGTTACAAGTTGTCTGATCCGGAGGGCCGGTTCATCTTAACCAGTAGGTCCTTTTGGTTTTTATTTATCCTGTATGGTAGGTATTCACTCCATGTACTTTAGTATATATACCTAGATGTCAAGTAGGAACTTACAATCTATAATTCGGGTCAATTTTAGAATGGTTCGCTAAAGGCAAAGTAAAATATGCAATTCATTACACTGGTGAATATATTGCATGCGCTGTCAGCGGGAGGATTAAGTAAACACAGGTGGTCCCAGGACTTCCATAGTTTATTTTAACCGTATGCCACTAGCTACTCGCTGAAGTATTGTGCAGTCTAAAACGTTACCTGGCGGTAGTTGAACGTCTACTAGTCAACAGTTCAGGTATATTATGGAACGGTCGTTTTGGTTATAGCTTTAGTGTACCTAGATGCTTGGCCTGCAAAAAGTATCCACGGTGCATGAAATTCAAAGGTATAATTTAGCTAATCAAATATATAATATGAGAGTGCACAAATGGAGAATTATGATTCGTTAATATGTAGTGAATCTTTGAACAGTTTGTATCAAACATAGTCTTTGCTGCAATTCTATAGAATGTAGATGTAGCCTGCTTTGAATGTTTTTATCCAGCCAAAGTATGTTCCTTTGAGCGTATACTTGGCGCCTGTGCCAATTGCACAGAGGAGCTCTAAAGATGCCCAGTAAAATTCTACAAAATTAATATCAAAGAGAAAGTCATTTTAAATCTTATGCTTCAGGTGGCCATAAAGAGACCCTTAGAAACACACGACAGATACTTTGTAAGCCAATTCGATGTTTGTTTTATTATTATCTGTGTAAAGGTGATCCGTACACACAACATATTCTACATAATTATACACTGTACATGTATCTCTCTAGAATTGTGGTATTCGTTTATTTGATTGGGGTTTAAAGCTGTTATTATGGTTATTTCATTCATATTATGGCGTGCCAGGCAAATGGGTGTATTTCATCCGGAATATACCTTGCTGTCTGTATTTAAAACAAAGACTGGCAGCCTTGTGAACCAAAAACACGCAGACATCCAGAAAACATCAAAGACGTAAACCAGTGTACTGGGTTAATCTGGCTATCTAGTTGAAGACGGTTGGCGAAAGGACGGAATTGTTCCGCGTTGACATACATAATTCACTTACGAATTTATACCATTTCGGTTATCCAAAATTTTTTGGGAAGAGTGAATTAAAATTTAGCAGATCGCCTGTTTTATTTAGGACATCTTCAACGTTAAACATTATCCAATAACGTCAAACGGTTTTACTTTTGTCTGTGCATTGTTTTCTTCATTTGGCGTGTTGTCCGAAGTCAACGCCGAAATTCTTATTTAAATGATTGACTTGGATTGATGGGGGAAGAATTATGGATGATCAAACTTGTTATAAACCCGGGTGATATCGGTTAGTGTTGCTGAACTTGCAAGCCTTTGTATGAAGTCAAATGAGACAGTGTACAACTGAAATTAAAATAAGCTAAATCGTTTCATTTCTTATATGCAACTTCTTCAATAGACATTGAAGCGATGGAGTTCTGCAACGGAAGTATATGTATACAAATCTAGGCATAAAATAAATGCTGTCAGTAGTAGTGCAATTTTCTTCTAAAGACGCACTCAGTTAATCTATTATTCTTACGACAAACAGATCAACCGGATTTACAAACAGAATCACGTTTCTAGTTGTTATCTTTGACAAAATGATTGCCACCGTACGCTGTTCTCAAACCTCTGTCTTCCAAAACTAAGCTCAATGCGCACATTCAGTTAGAATAAAACGAAATTGGTAACGTTATGTGTTTGATACGCCAACTGATTCTTTTCAAAGAATATTGAACACACGATTGCCGTTGATTAAAACGAGTACTAAGTTTAATGTTTATTTTAAAATAACAAAGTTTTCTTTTTCTCTACATCCAGCTTTGCAGCCCCTTGCAAGGTGATACTACATACTTCTCGTCCTTTGCTTCTAAATGGCCAAATAAGCAATGTTTTCTGAAACACTGCTTAATTAAACCAAAGCACATGTATACAAATAAATCGTATTTGAAACTTATATTTACATTAAATTATGTGATGAAATAAAAATGTAGTCGAAAGCACACGTCTTATTCTGGTAGTGGTGAAAGACTTACCTTGGCTGGTCTCGACGAATATAAGTCATCCAAAAATTCCCAGGCAAATCGTTGACATTTGCCAACTACTCGAACTGAACCATTGCTTTCTTGAAATGGTATTCCTGTGTCATTGGACAGCTCTTTTTCTATACGTTGTCTCATTTTTATTTCACGGTCTGCCTCAAGGTAAGTTTTCCAACAACAAGGCGCAATACAGCTTTCGTCCAAGTCCCAGAATTCTATCTCTTTTTGAAGAGCGAGACCACAAACACCTCTGGGAAGATGCAGGTCCCCGGTTCGATAATAATTTAAGATAAATCCAAAAAAGCTCGGGTCTCGATCCACGAAGAGTTGTCGCGATCCATTTTTTGAACACTGACATTGAACATCTCGCGCGTATCGAAAACACCTCCGCGGTAGCTTCGCGAACGTTTCCGCGGATGTTTGGTAATGTTTTCCCCCAACGTTAATCAAAACAATTTCCGTAATTCCGTTCTGTACCTCCATTGCCTCGCTGCTTGATTTCTTCAGCAACAAGTGCCTTGCTTCGGATATCGAAATGAAATCGTCGTATGCGAAGCCCTAGAAGACCTTATCACACTCGACAGCGACACGGGCAAACTGCGTGGCGCAGATAGCTAGCAATCGATGAACGAACAGGCGCGAAAAGTCGCTGATGGTGTTTATCACGGGATGTCAATCTGGGAATTCTCAAGCGAGAGCTGTGTGAAATATAGTGGGAGTGGATGCTTACATTATCTGCTCTCTTGAATATCAGATTATTTACTGGCGGTTGGGTTCTACAAACTGCACACTCTATTAAACACAGGACTTCTCTTGTCGAATTGTAACCAGACCCACGTGTAATATATGGCTGTAATATTTCTAGGCGATGCTGCACTTGAACAGTGTGGTGTCCAATATCAGATACCCCATTTACTGGTTGTTGATTGCATTCTACCAGCTGTTTCCGATTAGTTAAACCCGGCGCGATGGTGTCAAATCATAGTAGGACATGTGCTTCGTATTGCTGTCCTGTCGCTGGAACTCCTATAAATGACAGTCTTTAGAAGTCTTCTCCTAGTCAAAAATAAAACACTTATTGTTCGCTGTGGGCATTATTAAGAGTCTTTAAACAAAGCTATTTGTTTTTTCATCAAGGCCTTCTTGAATCAACTCTCTAAAAACGCGCGAGTATAGTTTCGTGTTTTTAATAGGTTTCATTGTCTCGTTAGATCCGAACTCTTTGTGGGTAAAATGAAGTCTTTGAATAAACGTATGGGGTTTTTTTTCATCTCGTTTGCCAAGAGCACGAACGATTATAACCTAAAAAGGCAACCACCGGAGATACTTTGTTCGCTTGAACGGGTTTAACGTCGTACTCAAGGGTGTGTCACTTATATCATGAGGGATCGTCAATTTCACACTGTATTTGCTTAAATACTGCGGAAACCGGGAAGTGAAAAAACACCCCTGCTATTGCCGGAGCCACATAGTGCAACTCACTCATATACTCACAGGCGAAAGACCGGCTGTAGCCCGTGAACGGTATATCGAGCCAAACCGTGCTTGGGTTGCCTGAACAATTCCCCTACCTAAACACACCGCGTAATAAAGACTATCCAAAAATGAATGTTCACAGTTCTGTTAGTATTGATAACTATGCAAGAAAAATTTAGGAATTGATTATGGGATTGACTGATCCAGGTTCCCAAAGGATGTAAAAGCTTATGTTCAACATGGTATGTGTATGGATGATTTATAGTAATTTTGGTAGCGTATCAAGCAGTCCTTTAAACGATAAAAAATAGTTTTATTTTAGTTTTCCGTTTTACAACTAAGTTTTAATTGGGTGGCAAGTATAATTCTTTGCCGTTTCCAACAGTTTGAATGATGGTCTTTCTAACTGATTACCCAGGGTGCTCCTGTGGATATTATTTTAAATCTGCTGATGGCTATTTGTCCGAAATAAGAAGATCTTTACAATGGTGGTATCTAGTGTGGATACACCGGTGATATCTCAATGACACGATTGTTGAACAGATCTTAAAAAATCCCTCAAGACCAAAATTTAACTTTTGTTGTCGCGATTTGCAATTTATGATTTCTTCCAAAAGGTTATTTTGATGTTGCCGTGCATGGTTCGCTGAGCTGGACAGATCAGGTGATGGAATCAACACACGTGACCATAATCGTCTCATAATCTTCATGAGATTCGAATACGTATCTTATTGAATTATATTAACAGTCAATAGAGATACGACCTGCAGCAGTACGAAACCTTTAAAAGTAGTCCAGTCTCTGAATAAAAAATAATATTGAATCTGTATGGCCTCCTGTCTCGCCAAAGAAATTCTGTCATGTTCTATGAATACTCACCGAGGGGCGGTTCCCAACGGTGAGAAACCCAGGCATGTGCCAACAAATCTCGTTATCAAATCGGGAAAACATTTTAATTGATCAAAAGCAAGTAGGGTATACTGCTGAGAAATTATTGATTTTGACGTGAAAATGGACATCAAGATGTCGATGGGATGAGTTCAAATAGTTTAAATCAAGGTAAGGCTATACAATTTGTATATATTGGAATATTAAATGCAGAAATATGACAGCGCTCGGTTAATTCTTAAAGTTAGGGAGACTCAAGAAGTGTAGCTACCCCAATTGTTCTTTTAATATTTCACAAGTAACGTACCCACTGCAAGCTAACGGTGTGATGCGTACATTCGGGGTTGTTTGATTGAGGTTTAACGCAATAATTGAAAAATTAAGGTTATTTCATTCACATGACGGTGTGCCAGCCCAATGGACGAAGGGCCCACCTTCAATGCCACTAGCAACATACAAAGACAAGACCAGCCATATAAAGGACGATCACAGGATGTAATAGCTCCCTCCCAACCCTCCGCTGTACCGTTTGATATAATAATACAGTTTATATAATATATTAAAAAATTACAGTTTACATAGTTTCTTCAAATATTAAATTGCCCTCGGCAGTGGCTTAGTGGTCAGCATGTCTGCTAATTAATCTTACTTCGATATACCATCCATGAGCACACCTTTCGACCAAATGAATATCAATGGGTTACACGATGTGCGGGTTGGGTTTTACTAAGTTTCCTCCAGGTTTTCCACCGTATTTAAGCAAGGATCAGAGTGACGTGGACAATCTGTCGTCATATAAGTGAAATACCCTTGAGTTTGACGTTTAACCTCGACAATAAAAAAAATCAAATATAAAATTGCGTTCCAAGTTGAATCCTTTGTTAATCATATATATTATGTATTGAAATAAGCATTGTACTAACTAGAATCCAGATTGACACAATCGTCGTACATATCAATTATAGCACAGCTCTCTCAAAACAACATACAGGGAAAACACAAACTCCCTAGCTACTCCACGTAATCATTTACTATACGAGCTTTCGGCCCACATGCAATTACATAAATACATAAAATTCCAAAAGACATACAATTATTAACACGATTAAACCGATCAGAATATGGTATTGTGCAAGACAACATGATGTGACCATAGAAACAGGAATCAACAACAAATCGCATAAGACATTACGTCACATTAATCTGTATACGTCCTTTTGAATTTTATGATTGTATTTACTTGATAAAAGCCCCGGCATGTGGGCAGAAAGCTCGTACAGTAAATGATTATGTGGAGTACCTCAGGAGTGTGTTTTATTCATTTAATACAACCCACGCTGGAGTCTTAAACAATATAACATATAGGTACTTTAACAAAATAACTTGCAATAATTTTTTTTCAGTGCATTCCAGAACTAATATGTCACGTTTTGTCTTGCATGCCAGACATCCCTTTGTCTGGATTTGGAGTGGTCGTTCAGATGTCTATATCGACAAGGCGAATCGCTCTGCATGGGAGCGATCTTCGACTTGGCTTCAGTCACGATAAACACATCCGTATATGAAAAAGTTGTCGATGCATTGCGAGGATTTGTGTGCTTTCCAGACACTCGTTACTCGTAATCTTTTTATAAAGTCATAACCAATTCTCCTCTGGGAAACACGAAAGCCTTAGGTGTGAGAATAAATTTCCATAATTCTTATAAATTCCGATTAGCTGTGATTGGATAATATCGATGGCCTAGTTCGGGAGGGATTTCCCTTGACAAACAAATTATGTCATTATCCAAACACAGTTAACAGGATACATCGCTCGTGGTCTGAATTGGAGAACGAACAAAAAGTTTTGTGTTTGAAAGCAAAATTTGTGAATTATAGATAACTAACATCACAATTCTAGGTTGAGATTTGAAGATGAACCACTTGCCTCACACGGACAGGTGGGGTTTATTTGTTTTATGCGATTAGTGGACTATAATAAGTTAAATTTCACCACGGTTCAAGCTGGGTCGACCCCCAGAGTGCCTTCCCTTCTATTATATAAACATATACGATCACTATGGCAACGAGCCCCTGTGCCTTTACTCAGCACTGCAGATATAACACATTTATAATTTTTCCCCCCAAGCAAAAGGCTTAACATTTAATGGTAGTATTAGTGGGAATATTTTTGTTTGGAAAATACCCGTAACCTCGGCGTGATACGCAATCATCTAGTCAGTTGCCATGTCGGAACATCCTTCGACACTTTCCGTACCGTACAGTTATCTCGGAGGTGAATAGAAGCAACAATGTTACACGAAAACGTGTTTCCAAAGTACTCCGGGGATTTGTATAAAAAGAAACACTTCAAACAAGCCCGTTTCTCGGGTTAAATCACATTTAAAAAAAACACTGTTCCTTTTTTATGTATGGCTTATTGCAAATAGTTGAAATTTCGTCCTCTGTAAATATTTTAATAATGATCTAGCTCCAATGACGTCATCATATCAATACAAGAATAGCCTTCAGACGTAAACAATAAACATGTGGATAACTCATTGA
>JAQQZZ010142184.1:0-13077 GCA_030265115.1 Mopalia vespertina | reverse complement strand
TTATCCCCCCCCCCCCCCCCCTCTGAGAGAAAGAAATGTTATTATTGTGTTAGTGACTTAGTATGCCGAAATACCATTGGGTCTACAGCCGTGATTTAAAGTGAAATCGCTGTAAGTACGGCATAAAACACAGATTACTCTATCAAAACGCTGGGTCACAAAATCATCCCAGAGTCTAACTGGCCTGCTTGTTATACACTCGTAGAAAAATATGGCTCTAATGGGACCCTTTAAGGTTCGTCAGTTATGGCTCTGGTGGAACCCTTTTTGGTTCTGTATGGGACACTCACAGCAACTGTTTTTCTCCCTATCCTATTATATCAAAGAACCTCATTGTTACATCTAGACCAATCCTGGTTCCATTTACAACCATCCTCTTTTCTGAAGAACCATTATTTCTAAGAGTGTACCACTTCTTGGATATAGGGTAATAGTGTTGAAACAATATTGAAAGCAAAAATGCCAGGTATCTTAGAATTTGTTTTTATTTTTTATTTTTATTCTAGTGTCCGCGGACATCAGATTCGTGTATTCGTCCTCTGCTAGCACGGTCGTAATGCCTGACGGTAGTTTGCAGAGACTTCCGTACCGTTCCGCAGCCGAGGAATCGAGATTAAGAGAGAATATTCGCTCAAAGATCCACCACGCCGACCAGATGCCCCAACAGTCACTGAGGAATATTTTATCATCTGTCGTTACTTTACAACGATGGATTTCTCTCAAAACTCGACATCATGACTTAGACATTACGACGATGTCACCTGAAGAACTAGACGAGCATTTATGTGAGTTTTACCAGACAGTAAGAGGCACGAATGGCGCTGATTACAAGTTAAAAAGAAAGCAGTGTTTCAAGAGCAATTTGGACAGATTCTTGACAGACTGTGGATATCCCGTCCGACTCAATCACTTTCAGTTTCGTAAAAGTCATAAGGAGTACAAGTTATGGATAGAACGGTCAAAGCAATTAGGCGCTAATAACTTAGATGTTTTTTCAACATAAACCTCGATTGACAAGAAACAATTGTGGTAAAAACTATAGCAAAATTGCCAAAAATTACACGTTACACACATTTTGTGAAGACTTTTTCGGTATTCAATTTACGCAACGTTTACCTTGTTGCGTTGAAGCCTTATGTATATAGATTGTGAAGGTTTTAAATCTGTATTACTAATTGTAGCTTAATCATATATGCAGGACAAGTAGTTATTTGTGGCGGGCGTTTTTCTCTTGGTTTTTAAACTGGAACATTCAATAATACATTACAACAGGATTATTGTATATGCATGTTATTGGAGATTCAGAGAATCAGTGCTATTGTTCGATACGAACTTTGTTCTGCTGACTGTGCTCTGGTAACACCGCTTTTATACTCCCATATTCAATTATTGGTAGGGCTTGTATAAACATGCTAAAAACGCATTGAGCCCGAGTAGACAGGCTGCACTTATGTAGTTTTGAAAAGCGGTGGGCTGGCGGCTGTTTGTTTGATTGATCGGGTTTTAACGCCGTATTCGAGGTTATTTCATTCACTTGATGGGGTGCCAGCCCAATGAGTAAACGAAACCACACTTCGATACAACAGGCAACAACCAAAACATCACAGGACAATACAAAGACTTCACTAACATATCGGTTTCCTGTTCCTCTAGCTCTGACAGCACCCGGAAGCTCCATCCAACCACCCGGGGGCTGGCGGTGGATGAGAGCTTCATGTCTCCCCAGTGCTCTCGGAGCTAAGAGGCAATACGAAGACGATGTCTTTGTATTTTGTCCTGTGATTGTGATGTCTTTTGTTTTTTGCCTGTTGCATCGAAGTGTGGTTTCTTTCATCCATTGGACTGAACAACTTTTACTCAGAAAAAACACTTCAATTAAACAGAGCGGGGGTGCCCGGAGTTTGTAGATTACTTTCATTATTATGTTTTCACCAAATTCATTTAATCTGTAGTGTTTATTGTCTCCTGATCATCGACTCGTAGACAGCAAATATTCACCAATATCATTTCACCATCATTGTAAATCAGTCTTCTATATAAAGTTACATACATTTGTGAGGCTCTATTATGGCTATTTACTAAATAATTATCATGGTGAATGTATATATATGTGTAGGACATGCATATGCTGAGGGGCTTGTCTTAAATGAGCCCTTCGGGACAATAGTGGTCTAACTCAATATTTTATGATGAGACCTTCCGGACAATAGTGGTCTAACTCAATATTTTATGATGAGCCCTTCGGGACAATAGTGGTCTAACTCAATATTTTATGATTTGAACTTGAAAGTGTGTAGTTTAATGGTAAAAAGCTTTTTTACAAAGTGAAAGCAGAATCAAAGCAATAGATGAAAGAAAGACGTAATATATTGCAAGCTCATTTTGAAATATCTTGTGGTCTCTATGTCATTGTTTAAAGAAAAGATCAAATTTGTAGTTGGACCACTATTGCTCCGAGTGAATAAAGTAATCCCTTGATTTTCTAAGGCATGTTCGTTGTTTATGGACACTCTCGCACTGTTGCGTGAGAATGTGTGCATTATAGTGAAACTAGAGTTACTGGATCGGATAGGAATCATAGAATGATGGATTCAGACAAACTGCGTCCTTGGCTCAGTCACCTTTTGTCTCTGGTTTTTCAACGGTGTCAGTGTGCCTTTCAGTTTTTGGACTATTTCATGCTTATAATAGGTCGGTAACCTTAGACGTTTATGGTACATTCAAAGGACTTTATCTTCACCTTTCTGATTATATAAAAGGGCCTGTAAACATGTGTATATTAACAAGGCGGGGATTATTAGATAATGGGTTTTTTTAATGAATGTTTTGTGTGAATACTGTGGCTATAAGTTTAAACTCACGGAATTAATGGCTAGTTAGTATGAGCAATAAAGTTTTGATTTTTTTTTTTTTTTTAAATATCTTGCACAGTGATTTGAATCTTTAATCTTCTGGTAAATGCAAATTATGTGACGCGTGTGAAGCCCGTTCGCAGAAAATACGAATTTTGGGCACATTCTAACACTCGCTATTCGAGTGTATAAGCGTTATTTGCTTCAAACCGTTCTGATATGAATGTGGTTCGTACAAGATGGCAGCCAGACGTAACCTCTAAAGAATATAAGAACCACAACAAAATATATCTACTATTTATTAAATAGTAAGCATAAAGCCAGATCTACAAAGAAGAGAAATCTTGGGACGGGTCTTAAAGTCAAACAAATTTCATATACCTTGTCAATCTTCATGTTAATTAGCCAGACGTATCAAGAGACAAGCAGTGTGCAAGTCTGTGTTCGGACTTGCATTTCAGGGAATGCTCGTGTTACATATCATGGCATCTACTTCGCTTTAAAACATAAATATGTATCCTAGCAGGTTAGTATTTTAGTAATAATTTAAACCGTCTGAGTATATGCTGACTGTAAAGTGAATCGTAGCCGATTAATTTGCTTACCTGTTTTAAATGGAACAGTGGTTGAAGTAATGGAATACGGTCAAGGAAGTGGACGAATATGTAAGTTCTTCAACCTCATTGACTAAAACTCCAACGTTTGACGTCGCTTTGGGAAACATGTGTATTCTATTACCCGTAAATGTTGTTTTAATATTTCTGCTTTTGTTCATCACTATCCTCCCTCCCTATAACTACGTTGGGCGACTCCTTTGGGAATAAGAGACGTCCGGGTTGGAACACAAACAAAGGAGTCACCTGGGACAGAGTGCCGCAGAGATCTTGTCAAAATAATCACGGAAACATGTGGTGATTTCAAGAAATACTTCTTTAATTTTAGTTTTTAAAAAAAAATAGTATACTGAGGGCTGAACTCTGTTGGATCGTTTCGTCTGTTTTGCTCAGTATGTTCTCTGAATCTAATGCTGAAGACAATGGTCATTTGTAACTGTGCCGATTCGTTCTAAGTGTATGCTGTAACATGTAACAAAAACGCGAAACGCAATAGAATTAACTAAATTAGCATTATTTTATGTCAATCAGTAACCAACTTTTTGCATATTCAAAATTATCCCAAATATATAATTTATTTGCGTATGTTTTTTCTGAAGAAAAAAAAAATGGACAATTAATCGTTTGAGACACTTTTGTCAGCAAAGGATGGCCGCAATGTAGTGACACTGTTTTGCCAGCTGTCCATGTTGTAACCAATGTGTACAAACATGTTCAGAACATGCTTCTAACGAATCATCAATCAAAGCCAACCAATATAGAGCTGCAGGCAGAATTATTATAGCCTCTTTAGAATTCAACAAAGGGCTTTCAAGAGGCCTTGTATATTTTGAACCAATGGCTGCGTACTTTATATTTAGCCCGTTTTATTCAGACATTGTTGTCTCCAGACCTCCATTAGGGAGACTCCACAGTTAAAAAATATTTTTTCGAGGCCCGTTGCTTGGAATACCGTGGCAAGCGTCTATTCTCAAGAAATTGAGCGTTGAAATTGCTTGGGAAGGCCAGAGATTAATTGACGTACACTAAAAAAAAAACCGCCCAAAAATGACGGAATTACTGTGGAGCAGTGCTTCCGAGCAGCTAATAACCGAGAAACTTTCTGTCTGTTCTGCCGTGTACGATTGATTCTGCGCAGACCGTAGCCGTTTTAAAGGCAAATGTCATACCTTTTTTGGAACTTCATGTCCAGGTTATCTATCCATACGTTTAGCTCAAATTCTGCCTTAAACACATAAAGGTATTTTGCTATGCTGGTAATCTTGTCTATATATTATATGTTATATGATGTACTATGTAGTATGCGAAGGTAGCTTATGTATTGATCGATCGTCCGTGAGCATTATCTGATAAACCACCACGTGTACAAAGGGCCTGGTATAGCTACAGCTACAACATCTATCAATATTATATCGTTGTAATAATAGATATTTGAGAAGGAACAGGCCATGCAATAGGAACTAAGAAAGTTTCTTACAATGCTGATTGAGTTTGATATGAATTGAGTCATTTTATTAATTGAAACTCGGATTTATTTGACAGACTTTGTGATCGAGTCTGTGCCAGGCTTCGAATCAGAGGACAGTGAAGATGGGACACCGCCCGGCTCACAGCGGAAATGGAAACGCAAAGAAAACGAGAAGCGACGGGTGAGAATCAAAGATGTTGACCATGTCCCAAAGCGTACCGTTTGTAACATAGTGGGCGCTGTCTGTGCCTTCGAGACGTGGCTTTGGGAAAAACCTTACGGGGATACGAGACATATTTTTGAAATTCCACCGGCTCAATTGGACACCTATCTGATCGAGTTCTTCTCATCGGCTCGTACACCCTCTGGGTTGGAGTACAAGGTTTCTGGCATGCAGGCTCTTCGGTCTTATTTGGAACGCTACCTACGGGACAATCGTTACCCAGACTCCATCTGCAAATCCCGAGTGTTCGCGAAAAGCCAAGCCGCGTATCGGGCTTGGAAAAAAGAAAAGCTGGACTTGATTGCTTCAACAGAGGGGAAATAAACACGAGGGGCAAGATTGACAAGGTGTGCCGCTTGATGTAATTGAAAACACTCTTTGAAAAGCTTAAAAGTTTCTGTAGCAGCTACCAATTTCCTCTAAATCTCATGTAATATGGTTACATATATCGGCAACTGCATTGTGGCCTCCACTTTCTGAGGGTGTGTGATCAAACAACTCCCCCACCCCCTCTTACCTCCTAAGACTCACATGATCTCCCTTGAAAATATGAATATTCTGTTTTTAACATAAAATACTGCTTTACAAATTGCCTTGTCCTTAATTACTTTTTGTCAAGGGTGATTACTTCACCCATCTGGAAAGCCCGCTGTCATTTTCTTGTTGTTAAGGGTGATTACTTCACCCATCTGGAAAGCCCGCTGTCATTTTCTTGTTGTCAAGGGTGATTACTTCACCCATCGGGAAAGCCCGCTGTCATTTTCTTGTTGTTAAGGGTGATTACTTCACCCATCGGGAAAGCCCGCTGTCATTTTCTTGTTGTTAAGGGTGATTACTTCACCCATTGGGAAAGCTCGCTTTCATTTCACTTAAAAATTAACCTTTCATTTAGACGATATTTCTTCGAAAAACGGTGCAGTGGCATCGTGAATGTGGTTTATATTTCCATACACAAAGAAATATTGTTGAATGACTGCATGCAATGTGGACCAGACAGAACTGTCATGGTATCTCATGAGCACTCCAGAACCATCTTGATTGACCTTTCTGACGCTGTTCAGTATTTAAGTAGTACAGGAAAATGATAAGTGAGTGGCAAGCAGTACACTTTATTTACTTGACGTCCTTTTCCCACCTGAAACAAAAAATGTTGAATTAACGTTCTAATGATCAAACATAGCAGTGTTTAATGGGAATTTAATTATGTAACATATTTTGCTTGTATTATCTCTATACGGTATCAATTATTGTACATTTATGTTGTATATAGAGTATACAGTGATCATACAAGTTGTACAGAATATACACTCATTGCACATTTATGTTGTATAGAGAGTAAACAGTGATTGTACATTCATGTTGTATAGAGAGCATACATTGATTGTACATTCACATTGCACAGAGTATACACTGATTGTACATTCATGTTCTATAGAGAGCATACACTTATTGTACATTCATGTTGTATAGAGAGTATACAGTGATTGCACATTCATGTTGTAGAGAGTATACAGTGATTGTACATTCATGTTGTATAGAATATATACAATGATTGTACATTCATCTTGTAGAGAAAGTATACAGTGAGTGTAGATTCATGTTGTGGAGATAGTATACAATGATTGTACATTCATGTTGTATAGAGAGTATTCAGTGATTTTGCATTATGTTGTATAGAGAGTATACAGTGATTGTACATTCATGTTGTAGAGAGTATACAATTATTGTGCATTCATGTTCAAGAGAGTAAACAGTGATTGTACATTCATGTTGTATAGAGGGCATACAGTGATTGTACATTCATGTTGGGTAGAGAGTATACAACGATTGTACTTTCATGTGGTATAGAGGGTATACAATTATTGTGCATTCATGTTGGATAGAGGGTATACAATGATTGCACATTCATGTTGTAGAGAATATACAGTGATTGTAAAAACAATGACATGTTTTGTATATAATCTATCATTTTTTCATTCTGTGTTATCGCTACGATGTGCACCTTGTCAAATCTGAAGTTTTAAAATAAATGGCATTGGATTGAGATTGGGTTAGTCGATGGGTTTATGGGTTGAACGGACCTTCGTTTTAAATAACGCACAATAGCATACTGTTGTAAAGCTTGTTTTCTCCTGGACTCTATTAGTTACTCTACCACTCTTCGCATCTGCCTGTGTCGTTATCGTTATTGTAACAGATTATAACACAATTAAAATCGCAAGGTTGGAACAGAAATAATTTCTAGTATTTTATTAATAGTGATTTTAAGTTATCTCCGTTTTAGTCGAAGACGAAAGACCTCCGTATAGTGAATGAGGAGTACCAAAAATATTTTCCGAATTCCTCAGTGTTCAATTAAATGGAAAGCCTAAAAAGATTGATAAATTATGAAATGAAAACGCATTTACGCACAGTGCCTTTTAAGCAGATGGGATTTGGATTCGAATAATGGATCAATTCATGGGTCCGATCTGTTAGTACCTTCACAGATCTGCATCTGTTGACATGCTTTTGGCGAAAGTCCAGCAAAATGAAAAATGGCCTAGTTAATTAACATAAAACGTTGCTCTACCTGTCTACCATAAGTGCCTGCAGCCTCGCCACGCTTTCGAAGTATATTGTGTAACTTTGTTCACGCCTACTGTTTAGTATTGCATACCTCCCTGTTCCATTACCCAGCACCCTTTCCTTCATTTTGTAACCATCAAGTTCCATCTAGCTTTTCAACGCAAGCAGCAACTTTGGGATAAACTCGCGCCATCACTATCTTACCAGGAAATCACGAGGCGGAGCTCTACTCTTAGCAACTGTTACGGAAAAACAGCTGCTCAAACATGTGAAAATGTATAATGTGGGTCAACATAAAATGCAACAATATTTTGATTTAAGAATAATTGGATTTATTTAAAAAGGAATTGCATTGATCATCAGCTGTATGGCAACGTAACATAGTTCGCGTGTGTTTATTTATGCCTGGCTACAACCGCAGAATTTGTTGCAATCGTATTCTCGCGAAAGTTTTTTTTATGGACAAGACTAAGACAACTCTTGTACGCTATGTCTGGCCATCGCGCATTAATTTCCACCAATATTTGGGGCGACGTATGGCACAGACCCTCAAATAAAAGAAGTGCAAAACAAGATTGTCTGGGTGTATCTTAGAGTCAATGTCTCGACGTAGGAAGTAGAATCGATTATATTTTAGAATGAATTTGTTGCTGCATGTATGGTGCTTCTGTAGGATTAGAGCGGACAATTGGCATCTATTTAACTGTCTGTTTAAACTAGAACTAGACAGAATGTCGGACGTGAAATATCGCAGATCACATACTGTCCCCATGAGAAACCATCGGGTCTACAAAGCTAACAACACAGACTATGGAATTAAAATAAAGCTTCATTACAAATCGCCATCATATAACTAAAATACCTCTCAGCAAGACGTTAAACAGTGATATTCAACACCAGCCGGTCAGTAACTATGAATTGTATACTAGTATGCCTTGCGTTGTACAATGTACCGTGGCTTAAATACTTCATGATCTTCATTTTTTGGTTAATAATCAGTATTATATTAGGATATAAGTATTCGAAATTTGCCGGTAGTCGACGCGACTGTAGTCTGTATGTAGGCTGAGCAGAGTTTATACATGTAATCCTTTGAAGTGCGTTTAATAAAAGTTGTAATGCATTGAAAGACAGCATTTTTTTTAGAGTGAACTGTCTTGCAGTCAGAAATATATACACTACTTAACATTGTTTATCCACAACAATCTGTAGACATTTTGCTTAGAATTTGATTGGTCAAAGTGAGGGGCTTTGTGGATACTTTCTTTAATTAACGCTGGTCAAACATTGATTTAACTTAAGGCAGGGTAAAAAGTAGAGCATCAGTCGCTATATAAGTAAAGAGTCTTGATGAGTTAAGTACCACGTTAAACACCAATCACTAAAACAAATTCCCTGTGCTGATATATCCAAAGGTTTATATAATGTCAATCCACACTAACCCCTGGTTAGAGTGCCTTGATTTTCGAAGCTTCACAACCAGATCAGCTCTCTGTCTTTTCTGTTTAAAAGCTGTCACCCGACAGAGACAACTCGGTCATTTTGACCTGTTTTGGCTCAAACCTACCAATGTAATTGTGACTAAAAAAAGTCCGTCAAATATGATTTAATTTTAAGTTCTAGGTTTGGTTTAGGGTTAGGTTCGGTTCTTACGCATGACGCACAATGTCGCACATGCCCATTTTTATATGAGAGTTTTGCTTTGTGGAGCAGTCTTATTGTTCATTTGGTGTATGGCGACCACTGATTTGTATGGATCAAAGTAAATGACAAAATAACACCAAAATTATTGACTTTTATATGGTTCATTGTAAAACCGTCACTGTTTTGGTTCACAAAGATCCTATTTGAGCAGAACTTATTTTCTATTTTTCAGATGACAGGCGAAACTTTGAGTGTCAAACTTGCGGTCAGACATTCACCTTGAAACGTAACCTTCTACGTCACGCAAGAAAACATGAACCGATGACGTCATCGAGAATGTTCCCATGCTTTTTTTGCGGCAAGACGTTCTTACGTTCTGATAAGCGGAAACTGCATATGAACAGTAAACACAGCAATGAAGTTATGCCAGAGAGAATAACATGGCACATCACGGAAGAAAACACAAACCCATAACGCCATCGAAACCGATCAACTGTTTGTTTTTTTAGCATGCAAAGCCTTGCGAGAACAAGGCCTTTCTCGCATTATCCTACGCCTTTTAATTATATCATCTTTATTAGTTTAAAACAAACATGGTGCTCAACAAATCGGACTATATGATCCATGAATTGATATTTCGAACAATTATTCGAATCCAAATCCCATCTGCTTAAATACAAAATTAATAGCATGTGTACAGGCTAAGTACGTTTAAAATTTTAAAATGACCCGACTACCAATTCATTTTATTTTTAAAAGTCGATTTTGGAATTCGATGTAAAATTTGATTCGTAAATAACTTTTTGTTTGCTTTGTTGACGTCTCACGGTGACAGAATAGATAGCATGAATCGATCATCAGAAAGGGAACTATGAATTACAAACACCAAAAAATCTCTGCAGTAAACGATTTCCTGGATAGCTCCTTGTCCAATATTCATTCTGTATAGAGCAAGGTATATATACTTCAAATGTAGCTTATATGATTTCCCTGAGAGTTCGGTTCCTAAGTAGGTTACCTGAGTACACCAAATTGATAGACTATCAGAAAATTGTCAATGTGTTATATGTACGACAAAGCTGAATGAAGTCAATGCATCAAAAGATTCCTGGATATAAAGGAACAAGCATTGAACACGGAATTCAGCATTCTAGTAACTCAAGAAATAATACTAGCTCAGGATGTTAACAAGGGTATATACGAACTACTAATGGATTGCATTTGTGGAAACTTTAAGAATGAGATATAACCTAGAAATTGCGGATGATCACCCATGGTGTTTACTAACTGTGACAAAGCTTTGGTCCTTCAACAAACTTCGAAGTAAACTATCATTGCAAGGAAGTATAACAACCAAGACACACACGAAAACCAACCAATGAACATAGCAAGTCTCCATGAACAATTGAATCCCTCGGAAATCTAAAGATTATACTTCATCATGACGTGTTTGGTGACATTTTGTCTGACAGCAAAATTGCTGTTATTTTATTTTCTTCGTGGACGTCCAGTTGTAAGCAGATGGTAATAGCCGGTTGTAGTAACTTTAGTTCTCGTACAAGGAATATGCAAAGGAAAATACAAATTCAGATTTGTGTATGTTTTTAACTTTTATTCAGCATGGGACCATTGTGGCGAAACATTGCTGTTCAGCTTGTTGATTACTTTCATTTAGCCGTCGGTTACTGTAGTCAATATATTTAACTTCAATATGGCGTGCAACTTCCATTGGATCTTCAACATATTCATAATATTATGTGTAGTGTATCTAAAGTTATTTTGTTTGATTATTTTCTTTGTTTTTTCTTTTTCTTGCTTTTTGGTTTTGGTTTTTGACTTTGCAAAATATAGCTTTTTGATTTTTATAATCATGTTTAATAACTGTTGAATTTCAGAGGTTTAATTGTTCCCATGTTCTATATAATTTTTACTGAGATAATAATATACTGTTTGTCAATTTTTAATTCTAATTATGAACGTGTGATATGAAACTGTGTTGTAGATATGCGAAATTTCAATGTGGTGTAAAACATCAGTCAAACAAATCTATTCGGTTTATTATGAAGCGTCCAACTGAAGTTCTTTTATTTGAATCTCGCTTTGTGAGGGTTCTATAAGGTTGTTTGCATAAAGTTATCTGTGTTTGATGCGTTAATAAAAATGTTTAGTTTACAATATTTTATTATTCTCATATGTTTAATAAATTGTATTATGTGTTGATTCATAGCAACTTTTAATTCTCATAATAAAAGCGTTACGTGTGATATACGAACATATAGTTTTTAATGGAAATCGAGACAAAAATTGTATCAATGGCCGCAACGTGATCATTAAAAGCTGGCCTATGTCGTCACAACATTCGTCATATTGGCGCTTCTTAATGACAACATAAACGACCATCCTTTGTGACGTTTTGAACAATAATTAAGACCGCTCTGATGTCACAGGACAGTCCTGTTCAAAATTAAAATTTTGTCATTCTCGGGATGTTGTTTGACAAGGGCTTTGCGACATTTCTCACATGTAGTTAAAGTAGCGTGACTAGCGTCATACTTTTCATATTGGAAGTCATAGAACCTTCGTGTCCGCAATAATACGAATGCTTTGTGAAATAACTCTCTTGGTGACACTTAAGCCCAACTCACACAGGACGCGACGTCACCTAGATTAAAAAGACTCCAGAACTGTGCTTATTGGTCATTGTGATGATATTTAGCAATTTTGGCGTATTTGAGTCCTCCAGTCAACTATAGCTAAACGGATATGAATGCGTGCAACACCCGGTATTCATGGGACGTCACTTCACGTCCTGGGTAAATTTGTCTTCAACTGTCGCTCAATAATTTGACGTTTCTCTATGTGTATGCATGTTTCATATGATAAATATCCAATAACATTTAATATATATCAAATAAAATGAAAGCCTTAATTACGTATATAACAGTTGTGTGTTTTAATTGGATAAATTATTTCACAATAAGCGTTCTTATTTAAGTTTTACTCGCGTATTACACAAAGAAAGCTCTGCTGCGATTGACTTTTTCCAAATTCCAAGCCATTGAAATATTATAGAGCAAATTATCCTTTCGAGATGTTACATACATTGGAAGCTATATATCTATTTTTCCAAATTTCAAACCATTGAAATATTATAGAGCTTTCAATTTTCAGAAATTCTGATATCCTATTTCTTTTGTTTTTCAATTTATTAAGAATGTGTTTTCCAGATAACTGTCCCTTGCTGTCTAAAAGGTCATTTATATAAAGTATTCCAATATTGATGCAATTTTGAAAAAAAAAAAAAATGTTCATGTTAACAAGTGCATATCCTTTTATCCATATAACTTGTTGTTTAACTTCCTTACCGTTCTTGGGAAATTGTTTTTTCTGAAAACAAAAAGTTAACAGATTTCGTTAGTTTCATCCATATCTTTTGTATTGTCTGGGATATAGTATAACCTATATCCCAGGTATTGTAAAGAGCTATGCAACTCAAACAATCTCAAACACGATATCCTACTCTTTCCAATACTGTTCTTCTGACTTTGTCACTTTTTAATTACGCGTGTGCAAGCCTTATTTTTCACGCGAACGGTCGTTCAGGTTACGTGGAGGTTACCCAAACGAAAATTCACGCAAAGGGTCACCGTTCACGTAAACTAAGACCATGTATAGGTACATGATGTATACAGTGTATGTCTATACAAG
>JAQQZZ010142183.1:0-27331 GCA_030265115.1 Mopalia vespertina | reverse complement strand
ACATTTCCGGTGGAACTGGTTACATTATGAACATGATTTTTATGGTACACCGTCCTTAATGGGTACAAAATGGAATTGAATCATTAATTAAAGCTACTTTTCTTGTATGTTCAACTTATCGACATCCAAACGAGTGTGAAGTTTCTTTTTTGACTGAGTTTATATAGTGAGCTTTGGTAGAGAATGACACAAGACGTGACATTTGTAACCATCAAGTGCCATATAGCTTTTCAGCATAGACAGCAGCTTTGGCATAAACCGCGCTCTTTCCAGGTAGTCACGTGGCAGATCTCTTTTCCACGCAACAGTTTAAAAAATCTAGCTGTTTAAACATGTGTAAATGTGTAATGTGTGTCACAACAAAATGGAACCACGGTTTTGATTTAAGAATAATTAAATTTGTAATTAACTTCAGAGAAAATGGCCTTGATCTGACTCAAGTCCGAGTCTGTGCTCAAACTCTTCAGATCGTGCTCCCCTGAGTTGTGCTCATATTCGTTGGTTATAAAATGTCTTGAGCACGTACAAAATCAAAGCATATTCCAACTCTTCAGCACGGTGTTGTGGAGCTCTTCTGTCAGTGAAGACAAAAATGCACTACACTGATTTTGTCGGCTGCTTCTAAGCGATTTTGTTTGTCACTGATAAAATGTTTTGACCATTATAAACGACTAATTTTCTAAATCGAATCGAAAAAAGTATGTTAAAAGTCATTTGCAACCATCTAATTATTAAAACAACTCTGCAGTCCTGTTGAGTACGGTCTTGAGCATGGTCCGAAGCTTGCTCAATATTCGTGCTCAGCTGAGCACAGAAAGCGTTCTCAATTTTTGTATAACCTCGGTTTTCGAACACTGACACCGGAGTCGACTCAGTTGAGCACGAAATATCATCTTGCGCATACTCAAGGACTTTTATAACCCCGGCCCCAGGTGTATTTATACAGTGGTAACTTGCCTAACGACTGCACGCTTATTTAGCATGTATAAATACACAACGTGGTCTTAGTTTATAACGAAGCGGTCTATACGCAATGTGATAGAGGAAAGACGGCAACGGGATTAGTCAAACGAAGACGTGACTGTAGTCCTACGACTGCAGCGCCACAGACGCCGGCTCTGATACGGGCCATTGAGACGTAACTTTTCGAAATTGAAACGTAATTGTCTGAGGAAGTATGCATTTAACCGGTGCGATATCGGCTTTCTGATTTGCTTAGATAGTTGTCGTTCGATTGCTACATTGGTCAGCATGATGTATTTTCTCTATAAGAATTAAAGTTCAGTTAAAATTGGAATAGTCATGTGACATCGGCTACGGTTTTGTTCTTTTAAGCCTAAGCCTAAGACTCGTCCAGCCTAATCAGTCAGTTTCCAATGACATACAATCCATCAGTGATATCAGTCCCATCACCCCTCACCGTCGTCTGTGCATGGCTATCTGCTGTGCACGGGTAGCTGTTATCCTCACAATCAGCACATCCATCACTCTGTTATCGGTGTCAGTGCTATACGTCTGATAGATTGGATGAGGAAGACTCAGACTTCACCATTGATAACGAAAGAAATCTACACATTTAATACGTCATCAGCGTGAAATCTCTTCCATCTTACTAGACAATTTATATACTTTATCACCCCTCGAACTTATATAACCAGTGTGATAACAAGATATCCTTGTGTGTCTGTTTTTTCTCTCTTTCTGGCAATTTAACTTTTTCTTGAATGACAGTTATTTTATCTAGTAAGAGTGTAGCTATACATTAGCGCAAAAAACACATTCACGTCATACGTCTCAATTGAGTATGTTTGTTTGTCTTCAAGGAGTCCCACGAAAAGAAAAACAACAACCCTACAACAGATCAAGTTGAAAAAGGTATGCTATTTACATCCTTAACGTTTATCTGTAAATTAATTTAAACAAAAGAAAAAGGATATTGCACAACTGAGTGTAACTATTCCCCTTGCATACTACATTTACAAATTCGAATATAGTGATCAGCTGTATCGCTACGAAACCCAGCTAACGATATTTGCTAGAAATTAATTGTATATGTTATAGCGAAAGAATCCCACAAATATGTTTGTGAAATATTATTTATGTGTTCCACTCCCTATAACAATAATACTTATAGGCTTTAAACTACTTTACTATGGCTACATTCACATGGTTTTTGTTTTCCAATTTAACTGTTGTTCCCCGTTGTAGCACTACATGTAAGCGTCCCGCCAAGGAAATCTAGACCATTTTCACGGACAATCTTTAGCCGGTTGTTTGGTGGGAAGCAGTACCGCCCAGCTCTGAGCAGTGTTTCTAGTCAGGATGCATACAGCCAAACGTAATTCACCCCAGCAGTTCCTCCTTTTATTAATGTATCAATTGTGGTGATAATAAGATGCTTAGCTTCGTTTCTAAACTTCTCAGGTTTTTCTTTTTCACCTTTTAAAACTCAAAATAGTACATGTATGTTATTTAAAGTTCTAGCATCCTCTTGGAAATCTTAAGATCTTCAATGGTCTCCTTATGGTTAGGTCTTTTATATGCCAGGCAGTAAAATCAATCTGCGAATATAACGACCACAGGATACGAGTAATCTGCAACATCAGATATCAGAAATCTACAGTAAAATGCTTTTAGCAAATGATACTTTTACAATGTTTCTCCTTTCTCCAGCTATAAAGTCAGGTCGGTCGGGGTATCAATCGTGGCTATAACAACAGGTCAAATAACATCTAGGAGCCTTAATGGTGAACTCAATGAATGGGATTAAATTTGCATTGTAGATTTGATGTAATTCCATCCAATAATCGTGAAATGCGTGGCGAATTGATTATAAAATGTTCATTCGTAGACTCAAATAAATAAAGAATAATACAAAACAGTGACTTAGTCAGTTCAGACGATTGTCGCAACGTCGGAACTCATACAATGTTTTAAGAGCATACTGCAGAATACATTTCGGTCAATCTATAAAACCAGGGGCCGATTTCACAGAACTTGACTTAAGGAAATTTACGCAATTATAAAATTCATCCTAACGATAGTGCACTTAGCAAATATGAATTTCATCAAATATGTTTTAGTACACTAAACTATCGGCCCCAGTTCCCACAATTTGACAACTACATTGCTTGAACTTCTAGCAGCAAGTGTCCTGATTGGGTTTGTTTTCTGGTCAAATTGACCAGGTGACACTTTGTTAAAGCAATAAATGTCAGTTTACAGGGACACACAGTTCGAGAACGTTCATAATCAATCTACTTTACATCAAAAATAATTTAACACATAATTTTCGTTCGTTCACTTTTCGCTATAAATTTTCAAGCAAATACATTATGTTTAAAAAAATTAATTAAAAAGGTAGAAGGACAGAATATATATATCTTATGCAGAGTTTTCAAAATCCAGAAAAAAAAAGTTCGACCTAATCAATTTAAAATGGATTGCTATGTCGTGCATGTGCAGAACGTTTTGGTGGGGTTTCATTACCAAAACAACCACGCACAATTATGTGTACCCATTTTTAACCATTAGCCAATTGTAAGGCAAAAACAATACAATAAAAATGGTCCGAAGTTACATGTACGTATTCTCGGGGAAGCAGAAAAACACGATTATGCTACAATTCATATGAAATATAAGCCATTGGTTGAAAACAAAAGTTGATTTAATTAAGTTGTCATTCTTTTGGTAGACAACACGAAAAAAGGTTTGTTTGTTTGTTTGATTGGGGTTTTACGTCGTACTCCATGGTATTTCACCTATATGACGACGTGCCAGCCCAATGGATGAAGGAAACCACCCTCGACACACTGGCAGCAAAGAAAGACAAGACGGGACAAAAACAGGACGCAATACAGGCAACACAAAAACAGATCGGCTTCCTGTTCCTCTTTAGCTCTGAGAGCACCAGGGCAACAAGAAGCTCACTGCCACGAAAATTGAAGTTGGATGACTTATGACGTCTCTTTGATGCCCAAACGGTTCCAGGGCCTTGATAGACCCTCGCGTGCTGAACCAGCAGTCGAGGTTATAAAAAATTGAGCATACATAAGTCCGAATCTGCGCTCAAAATATTGAGAAACGTGCTCCCCTGAATTGCAGATTGCAGCCTGTTGAGCACACTGTTCTGCTGTCAAGAAATCTTAAAAATGTGATAAATTTGTGATAACTGCACAGAAAAATCTTCGCCTTATTCGAAAAACACTTTATTTTTATTGGCAGTTATCTTAGTGATTTACGTTTAAAAAAATCAAATCTTTATTTCCTAAATCAAATCAAACAAAGCAAACAGACAATCGAGGATTTTAAAGTCTGAATGGAAATGTTTAAAACACGTCGCCGAGGACTGGTTTACAAGTACATCAACAACAGACTACTTTCAAAAGGTAAGCTGTGTCTCATGAAAGAATTCATGTATTAGAAAATGATTTTACGAATTTCTTTTGATAAAACGCAAACTCATAGAAATAAACTCAAAAAAGTTATAATAGCGTCCCATTAAAGCATGCAAACAATATATTTCGCCTTAAGGCGACCAAAAGGGAGATGAACCACTTTACAATCAATTTTTAGTTACAAAAATACGAAAAATTTGCATTTGCATTCCATAACATGCCATTTGAGGGGTTTGTGGTAAGATGAGTTAGCCAAGCCACTGTTAGTCAAACAACGTGTTCACTATCCGCCTTTCCTCAGTTTTAACATTGCCTGGTATGCTCTGTGATCACAGGATACGCACGGTGTGAGTAGGACGTGACATACACACTAACAAATCACACTTACCCAACTAAAAGGTAAATGGTACAACAGTCGTCAATATTACCCCTTGACGAGAACGTGTGACCTTTGTGCGCATTCATGGCATTTAAATCTGCACTGAACTAAAAGTGGTTCATGTCATATAATAATCTGATAATTTATTTCAGCAATTATTTTGTTCTAAATGTTAGTGTTCAATGAATTTTTGGTAGCAGCTTTGTGTGTTTGAATCTGTGACACCTGATTGCCAATCGTACGTGATTGGCTCCGAGCGTAACTGGGACCAGTGAGTAATTTACCTCTGCATTCCCTGGAGCACTTTGTTATCATTAAATTTAATAAAATTCAGAAATCGTTTAATGCAATCCGTTCTGCCGGTGACAAGAACGTAGCACAGCGCACACTAAGCTGACTAAATAAATTATTGGGTTTTCGTGTAAAAAAATCATCTTGACTTCATTGATGTCCAATATGCAGCAACATTTTCTTTAATAAACAACAACCGGTTAAAGTAAAGATCAATTCACACCGGACGCGACGCGACTGTCGCGCTGCACGAAAATAATATAAAACACTACTTTTTATGTAATAAAGTTCATACTAGATGCTACTGTGGGGCGTCTGTCGCGATGTTGTCGACCGTTCTCAATGCCATGTCACACCAATCCGACAGCATCAACTCAACTAGCCGTCGGGAACCGTCTCTTCGGTGTGATTGAGTATTTAAGCACAGTGATTTGTCGTTTTAGATATAGTTGACAATTTTAAGCCATACTAAAAATGACAACACATTCCGCCTTTTTGTCAATGGGATGATGTCAGGCCGTGGTATTGTCTGTTAAAAGCGCGGACGGATTGGGTCTCTGCGTGGCGCCAGTCTACCGCTATATACAACCACAACGCATGAACCTGTACCTAACAGGACGTTTTTGTCTTTTATTCTGATTTTTTATGTTCATTCGCATCCCTTAGCTAAACCATCTTATTAAGTTCAGTGAATAAATCGGAAGTCAATATTTGCCGATTATTGCTGTCCCGTTATTTACATAAACACTAGTAACAAAAATTGTACAGATTATACAGGACACTGATTAGTCGTGTATTTTGATAATGTTATTGACCAATGTAAGGGAGTAGACTTAACAATTCTACAGATTCCTGACTGTATTTATTTTCGCGAAATGTAGCTATCTGCAATCGCTTGGATTGTTCGGTTCATGTGGCTTCACTGTACAGCTTTACTCAACTGATCGATCTGATCCTGTCAGGACTTTATCTCCAACCTGTCTTCAGATGAAATACAGTTGCTTTTAGCGTATTTGTGTTGCTCTCTCGGAGTCTGTCATGGTATCCTTAGGGAGCAATTAAACAGCTTTTCCGTCCGCTTCAGTGCTTCAAGTGGACCAACGAATAATAGATTAAGCCTTAGGAGACCTTTTTTGTCGCTCGAATTGAGCTATTTTCGTAACCGAGATTTAAAGGCTTTTAAGAATACACCAAAGGAAGAGTTACAATCAACAATACACTGCAAACAAGTACAAAGTAAGTTTTAAAACAACCACCATAGCACAGCGAGTTAGATAAAAAGTGACCATCGTCCAATGTAAATAATCGTATCGACGATATAATTACATGTCAGTAGTAAAGAAAGGGCAACTCAGCGCGTATTTATTATTACACAATGAGGAAGGGTTTAACGTTATCATGTTCTAATTGTTTATTTCATAAATAGTAGTGGGGTGCCGTTTTGGCACCCACTACTATTTATGTAGTTATATTTTATTACACACAAAGAAGGAATCAATGTTATTATGATAACGCGATTATCATATTATTACGCGATAGAGGTGCAACTTTTTAATACTGAATAAGATTTATTGTCAACATGTGTGTGAAGTGAGTTGAACAGCGACTGTTTTTCGTCGAGATTATAATAAAACGGTGTATTCACGTCATTTTTTTAGGTGAGTCGCTACCTTAGGTGGGTCATTATCATTTAATATTAACCGTTGTACTTTGAGTCCTGATAACAAGTAGTGTGAGCGATTGGGACCGAGCAGCCTCGAACACTTAAAAAAGACCACAGAAAAAAAATGGCACCCCGAATTCTAACACAACGAAGCACAACTCAGAACACTTTTCGAGTCAACCGGTCAACAAGTTTCTCACACGTCCGCGCTTACTGTATATATAGAGATGACCAAGCCACACTCGATGGTTTTTACGAACCCACCACATGCCGGCTATCAACCTACTACCAGCCTGCTGTCTGTAGTACTTAATAACGCTTAGCCCTTACTTAACATGTAGTCCGGTATCTTCCGCCCGGAATTAGTACATACTAACGTTGATTCCTTTGTCTGTAATAAAATATTACTACTATTTATGTAATAAACAATTAGCACATGATAACGTTAACCCTTCTTTATTATGTAATAATAAATACGCGCTGAGTTGCTCTTTCTATACTACTCATGTCGATTTTTGTGTTTAGCAAGAAGTTACAGAATTGCCGATATTCAGAAGTTTGAATTTTTAAAAATAAAATAAACTATGAATAAAAGCTATTAGAAAAACATTTGGTAATATTTAAAATGATGGTAAAATCAAGATCCTTTCAAAGAAATAACGAGCATACGTTTCTACCGATTTGGATTGACGCGTTAAAATGTAAAAAAATCGTGGTTCGGCCTGGGATTACAATATACATGTATGCATATTGTAATCACAGGTTCGACAAGCCAGATGCACCTCAAACAGCTCCATTCCAAAATTAACGTAGACATTTCTGTTTGTGTAGACGTGTGGCATTGATAAAGCACAGACATGGATACGAGTAGTACATTCCTCGTTCGGGAGAAGAGTGAAGACAAATCGGTCGGTCTGTAGGGAAGCAATAGCCTAATACATTATACCTTCATATTTGACATCTAGGTGTAATCTTTTATATTTTATTTAAAAAAAAAAACGCCTTACGAACCCGGAAATGGTTTTAATAATTTACAGACACGTTTGTACAGAGTCCGTTATGTTAGACCACGACCAAATTAACCATCGACTGTGCATCGTCAAGCTAGTGCATAGCTTAATTAGTTGTGAGACCCACGTTAAACAAACCACGGTTCTTCGTCATTTAAATCTACTACCAGTAGGCCTAGAGAGGACTGAATTATATACAAGAGTTGTTGTTCGTCGCGTCAGAAATAACCAATCAGAAAGCAGATGCATTATAGCTTTGATCCACTCTCCTGGTAGTGGATTTAAAAGATGGCGGACCCTTCGTTTGTTTAACGCGGGCCTCACTTCCAATTCGGTCATGTACATCCCTTACGAACTGAACACACTGTTCTTCTCCGTGTTGTTCAATTTGACCTTCAGACGACACCGTGTTACTGTTCGGTGAAACACTATCGAGGAGTCCAAGTGCCCTCCTCCCGGTGTAACAATTTTCGCTCTTCAAACCTTCATTAACAGCTATTATGAACTACTTTGGTGTCCCAATATATTTTTCTATGGACACCAAAATATGGGCATTGTGATTTAAATGATATTCTGTTTCCATAGAAGTTT
Source organism: Mopalia vespertina (assembly GCA_030265115.1). Lineage (NCBI taxonomy): Eukaryota > Metazoa > Mollusca > Polyplacophora > Chitonida > Mopaliidae > Mopalia > Mopalia vespertina. Next base: position 19,000 of record JAQQZZ010142183.1, on the reverse strand, counting down.
ACTAAGAATTTCGTACTGCCACTACATACTAAAATGGGAGAACACGAACCAAAGTGTCCACTTTTTCTCCCCCCAACACGGGTCTTGTATGATATTAGCTCTTCTTCCAAACATATCAAATACTCCCAAAATTCTTCCACACGGTTCGTTACCGGTTGAAGGCCTTAAAAAATGAAAACAAAAACCTTGGTTTTAAAATAAATAATTTGGAAGAGAACTTATGACAGACGATATTGATGCAATCAGAACAAACTGTAATGAGTACAGTTTCGCTTTTCCCTCCGTTGACATTTCATTCTCATTCCGATTCGGGGTAATATCCTCTTGATTCTTTACTTTAATCTAAATAATAAAAAAAATAATAATATACCTTATTAAAGTACGGGCAAAAATTCAGTACATAATTGTTTCGTAATAACGGGCTACAACAGGATTGTATAAAATCAACAATTTTATACGTTTGAAATAATTAAATATAAACATAATAAATAACATTGTTTTAAATATAGACATGTATACTACGTTGGAAATATAAATGCTTTTTTTGATAATATACATTTTTAATAACTAAAACATGTAAATGCACTTGTTAACTAAGAGGAATATAGATCGGCGGAAAAATGCTGCCAAAGCGGGTTTTAAAAACGTTGTGCAGTTACTGATCCTAATTTTTAAAGGCAATATATTCCAGTGGTTTGCTTCACTGATAGTAAATAACCGTTGGCGTAAATCTATCGAGAGAAAGGTAAACTTAATGTTAGAGGTAATTTTTCCTGGTATGTCTAGAACCTTTGTAGTAAAAGAGAACTTTAAATAGGGTGTGCTAAATCTATTTAGACGTTTGTAAATTACTAAACATTATCGATGAGCGAGAGCAATGTCGACGTTTGGAAGAGTTCTGATAGTTTCACCACTGTCGGGTTATTTGCTGTGTGGCAATATGTAGCAATTCTAATATGACGAGCTTACCATGTTGCAGATATTTTTTAAAAGAAATTATTTGGAATATATCTTGTTACCGACGATATTGATGTGATCATACCAATCCATATAATTTATTGTTTATTGTAACACCCGAACAGAGATTTCTTGGTCACAGAAATTTGGTTTATCGACTATCTCGTTATATATTCACCATCTAACAACACTTCTTAGAAGAGTTCCTCCAGTGTGAGAGAAAGTTGAATTACGGCAAATAACATGTTTATTCCTTTACTGATATATAGAGAAAGTCGTTGACATGTAATAAGAATAGTGGCGGTCGTAAAATTGAGCCATGAAGAACACCCCTTAATATGGGCAACTGATTGGATTGCTGACCTGTGAAAGTTACAAAATTTTTCTAAGCTCCTTAATAATACGTTAGAATGCCGGTGTATATTTTTTGTAAACGTTTTACTCAACGACTCTCTCCTAAGCCAAACTTCTTCGTCTTGCCTGCCTTGTCGTATATTACGTTGGTTTAATATTACTTGCCTAACGTACTAGCCTTCTCTAGCCGTAAAATGTTATGTTCAACAGTCAATGTTTCTCCCAAATGAACGTGTGCTGAAGCTGCCGTAGTTTTTCGTCGGGGTAACTGTGTGATGAGCACATTTAAAAACTTCGAAACTGATGAAATGACTGATATAACTTGGTTGTACGAAATGTTTTATTGCAGTAAGGTAAACACAGTGGACTCATTTTTCGTTATATTTCCCATGTTCAACGAAACGTATGTGGCGAGGATAATCCCAAGAAAAAAACAACATTTTCTGGATTCCACTAGGTAATTCCCCATGATGGTCTAATTTGTGTCGCTTTTGTAGAACTCCGGTTACATTTTAATGTCTAGTCAAGCCTTACTTTTGTTTGACATAAAATTTCATTTTTGTGGTTAAATATACGCTTTAGTTACACGTCCTCCTGTCTATATGTATCTAGAATGACTTTCTGTCGGGCTATTAGTTCAGTCTTCCTTTTTTCTCGACACAGACCAGTTTTCAGTTGTTTTGCATTTATGTTGATTCTAGATGTGTTTGATGGCTGAAGTCTTTTGGCATTTGGACAGGGGGATTAAAGCATAGTAGTAAAATGTTGAAACTGCTGATAACAGATCTGACAGTCGCAAGTTGGAGTTTTCTATATATTAAAGAAGCTAGTAAAGGTGACAGTTCAGGTGGAATTACCAAGTGTGCTGTATTATGAGTTCCTTAATTATTCCAGAAGCATCATTTGTTAACAGACCGTCCACTGATTTTTAAAAGAGCAGAAAAAGGTGTAAGGGACTTCTTCAAGTCTTCAAGTTCAAGTTTCACTTCCACCTGATAAAGGTGTTTATTTCCGATAGTAACTTTTTGACTTTTAAAACAGCTGGATACTTAAGGCAACGTGGTTCGACGATCAAAATGCTCTCCAAAAAAAACACACCCTTTGAAAAGAGTATTGTAGAAGCACGGATAAAGATACACCTACTGTCATATACAAAATCCACAGCAATTGACGACGAATCGGCTTTTGAAACATATCATGTGACGTGACAGTTTGCCTGAGGTCTGAGTCAGCAGACAGCCTGAAAGGAAAGTTAAAGTGTTATTCATCAATGGAACACCTGGGCGTTGGATTGATAAGCCACCGTTACGCGACTTTGATCTAAACAACGAGATCTAAACGTCCGTTTGCTCAAGTAAGCTAAATTTACGCCACCAGCCGCCAATTGAGCGGGTGGACCAGAGGTCAACTTGAAGGATAAGAAGTGTGAGTGTCACTATTTGGACCTATTCACGCAATAGTTCTGCTCCACCCGTTTGTGTTCTGGCCTCCACGAGTATATTTACTGATGAGACACATGCGAACGTGGGTAAAGTAAGCACCACCAAATCCAAACGCACACCCTATATGTATGTAGTAAGACTGATGTTTTGTTTAAACCGAAAGTAGTGATACTTCACAGAAATAATTTCTTCCTTGATGCTGACTCATGTAATACTCAAGTTTTACTTCTCATAGATGTGATGTTCAGATGCCGCAGCTTGGCTTTCCCGAGTATTGCATGTTGAATTTTGCTAATTTCTGGTTAACTGATATTTCTTGCTATGAACTCGTTATTAAAGTTTCCTGTCCGGTTCTTTGTATCAACGTGGGCATATGCTTAATCCATGAAAACAAGAACACCTAGGCCAATCCGTGTTGAATTTCCACGAAACGTCCACACGGCACGCATTACCGCATTATCCGGACTCTGGACAGACATTTTCGTGTGTAGTGGGACCTAATACTAATAAACAGATTCATGTGGCACTCTTAATAGATTTACTTACAATACCCCTTAAATACACGAGTAAAAGATCTATATGCTAATAATAAAATCAAGGCGCACAATAACAAGAACAGATATTATTTGTGACTGATATATATCTATCAATTATGCATGTATTTTGTATAATAAAGGCTATTTTATATCCCATTGTTATACGTATTGTGCAAGTTTCCTCGGTCGCCAACGTAGGTAATGGTTGCTAAGAGACCGCTCATTGGATTATTTTTTGCGACATTTTTAAATCTATCTAGATCGTAGGATAATTGCCTTCCGTTTGCTGATGTAACGAAATCTATGTAAGATGTATCTGGCTCTAGATTTCTACATCAGCTGGGTCGATAGATCGTGTACCATCGTGTCGTAAGCGATATCACCCAGGTAAAACACCTGCGACGGCAGATAGGTTAAAGATAACACAAAGACGGTTTAGGATGAGCAGTGCGTTTGCTATTCCTGCTAATCCCTCTAGACTATGCGGAAGCAGAGTTACTGTGTAAACAACACAGTGGTTTATACCCAGTATCAGACGCACTTCATTTACATTTTACAGCATGTAAGTGAGTTTTGAAATAACTTATTTGCAGACAAATTAAAAATGACCATTTATTTCATAACAAATCTTTCGAATAATGGCTTACTGGTTCCTGCCTCATAATGCCTTCAGTTAGTTAAGTTGATGAGTGTTATTTGAATCACCGGTTAAAACAACAAAGCGGCATTCAGTTATAAAAAAAACATTTAGTCAAGACTTTATTGATTCCCTACAACCGTTATTTAGATGATACAGATGATGGAACAGAATATTTCGTATTTGATTTGTGACATTATCAAGTTGAGGCGTATGGACCGATGTACCAGAGGCATGTTTTAGCCATGTCCGATCGTTGTGTGTCTATCTGAGCGAGAGGACGGTTTCGTCGCCGTCTCATCGATCCTAACCTGTCGGAACTTTATCGCCAAATCCTTCAGATCAAACGCAGTCTCTTCTACAGTATATCTGTTGCTCTTTTAGAGTCTGCCTTGAGGTCAATTAAACAGCCTTTCCACTCGCCTCAGACCTTAAAGCTGATCAAAGGGGGAAAGATTTTCTGAACAGAAGTGTTCTCCCCTTCTGGTCGCATTGAATGACATATGTTTGGTAACTGGGATTAAAGTAATTAGCAGAGAAACGTTATGGAACTATAAAATACTAGATTAACATTCTGTATGTCAATCTATACACACGAAGACGCACACAAACATAACTAGTAAAGCAGAAGAGATGTGTTAACCTGCTCACACTGACGACATACAGAAATAGCAATTATTGATTATTCTGTAATTGTAAATATGGACTACTAGTCATGACGCAACTGCGAAAATGATAGTGCATTTTAAATGAATTTATTTTAATCTGAATTGTAGAATAGTAATCAATAATTTATCAGCTGTAAAATCATTTGTTATTAGCGATTTACCAAGTTAATGCGGGGAGATAACCCACTAATTCGCGACTCTAAGGAATTAGTTTAATAATCTCCCCTTTACCTACACTCTATGATATATAGGTGTTAAAGAAAAACAAATATAAAAGACACACGGATGATGCTTTTGACAACAGCAATTACAATTATGATGTATTAGATGTTAACTTTAAAGTTATTGAAGAAGAAGGCATGGATGGACTGATATGAAAATACTTATTTATGGATGACAACTTATATTATTTGTACAGCAACGTTTCGGTAGACATAGCAGTACCTAGCCTGTTACTAACTTATTAATAACATTAACAAAAAGTGATCAATGTTAGCAAACTTTTAAAGGTATGTTGGCTTAAAACTATTTTGATTTTTTTATACGTGATACAAGGTGATAAAATGTGAAAAGTCATGATGATGAATTACTGAACCGAACTATAAAAACTCACACGGGTACCATGTCTTGTCGGAGGTTTGACATTGGTCTACAATGTCAAATTGTTCACAGGGCATCACAGTATATCGCCAAGAAGCTTTGTTAGAATATTACCCCTCTTAGGAACGTTGTTGAAATAAAACAAAATACAGTATAAATAGAAATATAAATACAGTACATACCATGAGGTAGGGGTGTGCCAGTCATTCAATGGATGTCCAAATTTGAATTCAGTTGTTGGGCAGCACTATGAGCTGAGCTCACTGCGTTCGATTCATGCATTATTGGAAAGCTGATTAATTAGACTGAGGTTTGGTTTTGGTGTTTGTTTTGTTGACGTTTTGGTATTTTTTAATCATTCCACTCATAAGGTTGCACATGGTTGGTGGTATTTTGGGTAATGCTGTAGATAACTGATTGTTCAAATTTTATAAACCACCCGCAAATGAGACATCCGTATTGCACTAAATGTCCCATGACTTGTTAAATAACTGTAACTTTGCGGTGTGATGCCAGGAGCACAGTGGGACATTTCGGTGTGATAGAATCTTTGTGAATATATTGGATTTTATCTTCCTTTGCTGTCAGTTCCTATCTAACAGCATTTCACATTTTAACCGTTGTTCTATATAACATGAAAACAGAGAATGCGGGCACAGTAGTTTTAGAGCAGTTAATAAAAAAAAACAATTTGTTGTATTTTAAGTTCTTTATGTTTTATCAAATTCTTGAGAAATACACATGTAAAAAGACAATGACAGTGGATCTAGCATTGCTTTCCCAGATGTATTAAGACATCATTAATATACTATTATTAGACACAAATGCGAAAATAAGCAATTTATGGTGATATTGTCAAACTCCTGGATTTCGCCCAAGACTTGCTTGTAACCTAAGGCAAAATAATCAAGAAACACCAATATCCTAATGTTGTCTATCAGTGTGTCTACCGTAGTCTAATTAAGGAGAACAGAGACTCTGGCTGAAGGACAAAGCCATGACTATACTGTTCAGGCTATTTGTGATTGCGCTTGTTTGCTTGGGGTATCACCCTGCACGTAAGTTTCTCATTCAATGCGCTTAACACCTTAGAAAAATGGGTCTATCACTATCTCTGATATTTGTATCTTTGTGTAATGCCAACCGATATAATGCGATTCATTATACCAGAATTAACATTTAGTAGGATTTATAAAGGGATTTTTCACCAAATTTTCCTTGAAACTCATTGGATCTTCGAGATATTTATTCATTTAGGATAATCTATTTTGTAACAGTCAAGTACCATCTAGCTCTAGACTTTGGGATAAACCCACTCCATCATAATAGTTCCAAGAAATAACGAGGCGAATCTTAATTTGAAAAAGTTAGGAAAAAGTCTAGCTGCTTATAAATGTGAAAATGCGTAATGTAGGTCAAAATAAAACTACAGTTTTCGATTGAAGAATAATTAAATTTGTTAATACTTTTCATGACATTTTCCCCGTGTATTTATAAATTTGTAATTTGCCTCATGACGACCGCACAATTTAAGAATCATTTGGAAAGAATAAACACGGCATATCTCAAATTGTGTCCTTGCCCCTGTTGACATCGCGATAAAGCTAAGATGGATGCGCTTTCAACTGCAATAGTTGATAGAATACATATTTGTTTTACCGTTGAAACAAATCGTGTATACCGTCGGTTTGCTGCAACATAACTTAAATTCAAACTCGTTTTATTGTTTAGTCTTTAGCATGCTATCGCTTTAGAAAATAAAAGTTCGAAGCTTTCTAGATTGAGGAAATGTTAGAAATTCTACCGGAATATTTCAAGAAGGGTTTGTAATATTTGTCCAATTTTGTACAATATATATATTTTGTGAATAAATACAGATAGAATACTCATTTAAACATTAATAATCCAGTTTAGAAAGAGTTTTCTTACTTGATGGGTATGTCAATGTTAAGGCGTTGGTCAAATCTCTATGAGGTCCCACTCTGTCAGTCAAACTTTAATTTGAGTAATGGTAATCGTGGTCAAATAAACATTTGGTTTGTTTGGCCTTACCTACGTTCACGTGCATAGCAACACCCAGACTTATGAATGAAGGCTTAATGTTTCTCCCCAGTGACAAGGACATTGAGACAACGAGAAGCTCTCTCTATCCACGCATATCACACTAATAAATGAAGGCTGAGTGTTTTTCCAAGTGATAAGGACATTAGGGAAATGAGAAACTCATTCTATTCACGCATATCTGACTAATAAATGAAGGCTGAGTGTTTTTTCCCAGTGATAAGGACATTGGGACAACAAGCAGCTCTCTCTATCCACGCATATCAGACTAATAAATGAAGGATGAGTGTTTTTAGGCCATTGGGACAATGAGAACCTCTCTCTATCCACGCATATCAGTCTAATAAATGAGTGTTTTCCCCAGTGATAAGGACATTAGGACAACGAGAAGCTCTCTCTATCCACGAATATCAGACTAATAAATGAAGGTTTAGTGTTTTCCCCAGTGATAAGGATATTAGGGAAATGAGAACCTCTCTCTATCCACGAATATCAGACTAATAAATAAAAGCTGAGTGTTTTTCCCCAGTGATAAGGATATTAGGGAAATGAGAACCTCTATCTATCCACAAATATCAGACTAATAAATGAAGGTGTAGTTTTTCTCCACAGTTATAAGGACATTAGGGCAACAAGAAGCTCTCTCTATCCACGCATATCAGACTTATAAATAAAAGCTTAATGTTTCTCCCCAGTGATAAGAACATTAGGACAACGAGAAGTTCTCTCTATCCGCGCATATACAACTAATAAATGCAGGTTAAGTGTTTCTCCACAGTTATAAGAACATTAAGACAACGAGAAGCTCTCTCTATCCGCACATATCAGACTAATAAACGAAAGCTTAATGTTTCTCCCCAGTGATAAGGACATTAGGACAACGAGAACCTCTCTCTATCCACGCATATCAGACTAATAAATGAAGATTTAGTGTTTCTCCACAGTGATAAGGACCTTGGGGAATGTGAAGCTCTCTCTATCCACGCATATCAGACTAATAAATGAAGGTTTAGTGTTTTTCCCCAGTGATAAAGACATTAGGGAAATGGGAACCTCTCTCTATCCAAGAATATCAGACTAAGAAATGAAGGTTTAGTGCTTCTCCTCAGTTATAAGGACATTAAGGCAAAAAGAAGCTCTCTCTATCCACGCATATCAGACTTATAAATTAAAGCTTTATGTTTCTCCTCAGGGATAAGGACATTAGGACGTACAGTGAGAAGTTCTCTCTATCCGCGCATATCAAACTAATAAATGCAGGTTTAGTGTTTCTCCACAGTGATAATAACATTAAGACAACGAGAAGCTCTCTCTATCCGCGCATATCAGACTAATAAATGCAGGTTTAGTGTTTCTCCACAGTGATAAGAACATTAAGACAACGAGAATCTCTCTCTATCCACACATATCAGACTAATAAATGAAAGCTTAATGTTTCTCCGCAGTGATAAGGACATTAGGACAACGAGAACCTATCTCTATCCACGCATTGCAGACTAATAAATGAAAGCTTAATGTTTCTAACCAGGGCTAAGGACATTGGGACAACAAGAAGCTCTCTCTATACACGCATATCAGACTAATAAAAGGAGGTTTAGTTTTTCTCCACAGTGATAAAAAGACATTAGGGAAATGAGAACCTCTCTCTATCCACGCATATCAGAGTAATAAATGAAGGTTCAGTGTTTCTCCACTGTTATAAGGACATTAGGGAAACAAGAAGCTTTCTCTATCCACGCATATCAGACTTATAAATGAAAGCTTTATGTTTCTCCTCAGTGATAAAGACATTAGGACAGTGAGAAGTTCTCTCTATCCGCGCATACCAAACTAATAAATGCAGGTTTAGTGTTTATCCACAGTGATAAGAACATTAAGACAACGAGAAGCTCTCTCTATCCGCACATATCAGACTAATAAATGAAAGCTTAATGTTTCTCCGCAGTGATAAGGACATAAAGGACAATGAGAACCTCTCTCTATCCATGCATATCAGACTAATAAATCACAGCTTAGTGTTTTTCCCCAGTGATAAGGACATTAGTGAAATGAGAACCTCTCTCTATCCACGTATATCAGACTAATGAATGAAAGCTTAATGTTTTTCCCCAGAGATAAGGACATTGGGACAATGAGAACCTCTCTCTATCCACGTATATCAGACTAATGAATGAAAGCTTAATGTTTTTCCCCGGAGACAAGGACATTGGGACAATGAGAACCTCTCTCTATCCACGTATATCATACTAATAAATGGACGCTTAGTGTTTTTCACCAGTGATAAGGACATTAGGGAAATGAGAACCTCTCTCTATCCACGCATATCTGACTAATAAATGAACGCTTAGTGTTTCTTTCCAGTGATAATGACATTAGGGCAGTGTGAAGCTCTCTCTATCTACGCATATCAGACCAATAAATGAAGGCTGAATGTTTTTCCCAGTGATAAGGATATTGGGACAATGAGAAGCTCTCTCTATCCACGCATATAAGACTAATAAATGAAAGCTTAGTTTTTTTCTCCAATGATAAGGACATTAGGGAAATGAGAACCTATCTCTATCCACGCATATCAGACTAATAAATGAAAGCATAATGTTTTTCCTCAGCGATAAGGACATTAGGGCAACGAAAATATGTCTCTATCCACGCATATCAGATTAATAAATGAACGCTTAGTGTTTTCCCCCAGTGATAAGGACATTAGGGAAATGAGAACCTCTCTCTATCCACGCATATCAGACTAATAAATGAAAGCTTAATGTTTCTCCCCAGTGATAAGGGCAATGTTAAGCTCTCTCTATCCACGCATATCAGACTAATAAATGAAGGTTGAGTGTTTCTCCACACTAGGACAACGAGAAGCTCTCTCTATCCACGCATTTGTGGCCTTTGTTGAGGATTCGTCTGAATTCAAGAACGTTCCATACAGTCTAAATTAATTTTACTTCAGTTCACATGTTTGTTCGAACTAGTTTACTGTATTAATCTATCTAAATAAGAAGGTCTATACCGAACAAAGTGACCTTAAACAGCATGGATTGCGATCGATAAAGCATACAAATAAAAAACGACTAGCGTAAAGCTTACTTTACTGAAATGATATGCGTTGGGACGTTTCTATGAACTTTACCACTATGTATTTTGTAACATATATAATCATTATGTCGTGCGAAAAAAATCCAATCTCAAAAGTATATACGAATACGTAATTATTATCTTCACAAGCAAATCGGTATTGACTTAGAAGCAAACTTATTCCTTACAGAGTAGAATTGTTTCATTATTCATAATTCTATTACCTTTCGCCATGTTGTTAGTACATACAAAGATCGAATTGGCAGAGTTCCAAATGACCATTGTCTGAAGCACGATATTCCTTTTTTTATGCGCATTATTGTGGTCACATTGTGTTAAATTGTGTACGAGTCCTTTATTTTAAACAGGTTTGTTTGATTGGGGTTAAACACCGTCTTTTAAAATATTTTACTCACATGATGGTGTGCCAGCCCAATGGGTGAATGCACCCACCCGGAAGTAAAAATAAAAACAAGCATGCACAAAAACAGGACGCAATTTAATCGATTTTGATTATTGTACATTTTATGAAAAATTTGACTTATTGTTTTAATTGTTGCTTTTCACCGATGAATGTCTCTAAATATGTGTATTATACTTGATATTCTTGGGATAGAACACGTGATATTGACTTTATTCTCGACCATTTATTCATAACCATGGTTATGTAAATATCCCTTATTCGGTGAATAAACAAATACAACAGATCGGCTTCTTGTTCCCCTTTAGCTCTGAGACCACCAGAGTTCCTTCCAGCCACCTGCCGTTACTTTAAAAGGGCGGGTAACAAAATGAACGTCTGCAACATTTGCATATACATGATTATTTTGACAGGCTATAAATCCTAATTACGTCATGGATTTGTCTGCGAATAAGCCTCGCCCGGTTTGAAACGTAAACCTAGGACTGGACCAACCTTTTTTTTTACGAAGGAGAAAAATGATCTACAGTAGCAAGCTTTGTTTCCATTTGGATGAAATAAATTTGCAACATTTGGATATATCTGACTATTTCGAAGCTATAGCCCCTAACTCACATTACCTAATGCATTCCGATTCGTCTGCATGTTATTAAGCGATTTGAAACGAGGGAGAAAACTGATCTACAGTAATAGTAAAAACAAGATAACCTCTAAAAATTATTACTGCAGTATTGCTCTTCCACAGTTTCTGTCAGTATAAAATTGTGCCTAAAATACTGGACTTCGTCAGTGTCCTAAGTTGAGTTTAGCATTTCTTGTATACAATGGTTCATTTCACTTGCACTTGTTCGACTTGTTAAACTGGATAGACATGACGCGTTACAGTCACGTCTCTCGAAATATCCAAATAGTACAACTAATTATGTTATACCGTTCACATAAGGGAAATAAAACAAGCCACCATGCGAAAGGGAAACAATATCTTTTTGTTACACTCTTTCGCTTTCAGACGAAAAATTATGGATTTATATATGTAAAATTGCTAAATTTGTTAGCAGGTTCAGAAGTGGTGTTTTTATCAATCCCATATTTGAAAAAAAATATCGGGGAATCAAAGGGGGGTCCCCCCTGTCCCCCTCTGGCGACTACCCTGTGCTAAATATGTGATAAATACGAGCCAACAATTATGTTCATTAAGCTATCTTATTAGATCCTGTTTGCCAAACATATTTTCGTCTTAAATAGTTTTTTTTCTTGACTACCCACGCATTTTAGTCAGATGTTAAAGTGGTTGTCACCTGTATTTATATAGCAACATAATTATGCAACTTTTGTGTGTGCCTACATACGCCAAGATTGGGGTCGTTGGGTTCTTAGTGCAACCATTCATTCCCACCGCAGCTCGCCGAATGTCAATAGGTGTGTAATGTGGATGCGCCCACACACCGGATTCGTGGTGTTACACAATTCTGCAGTGTGTTGTTTTGTACTGGCGAGACTTCGAACGATTGTAAACAGGAGTCTGAGGGAGCTTATTCGTGCTGGCATACGATAGCCTACATTGCTGTGACCAGCTGAGGTTCTTCTACATGTATAACTCGCTGAACATGCTCTGTATCCCCGCTATATCCTTTAGGGGGAATTTGTGACTCTCTGGACTGTTTACCAGCTTGGGAAATTCTTATTAACTTATTTAAAAACAGCGGCTTAAGTAGCGTGTCGCTACTACCCACTGATGTGTGTCTGCCTCAGCAGTCTTAATTCAACCAACATCCATCTTTGATAGATCCATCTCCGACGACTTTACAAAAAGTGTCTAACTGCATACTACTATCTACGATATGAAGTGAACTATACACGTACGTTGTTCACAGGGTAGGTAGGCAAACCTATGTTTTCTTGTACCAGTACATTTACACATACTGTTTCTCAATTACTTATTGGTTGTGTAGATGCATAACGAAGAGGTGTAAACCATATAATAGGGGTAAAACTAAGGGATTTATTCCACATGTAGGCCTAGGCTACGCCGTGTCTCAGTGTTGTCGAGGGGCTGCCCGAGTAGCTAGAGTCGTAGGACGTGTTCTTAAAATTTGCTGGTATGTGCCCTAAGCCGTATAGAGCCCACCGGTACCCCGGTACTTAGGTACGGGCTATATAAATAACGCCCTACAGTGGATGCAAAACGGCCGGCATATAATATCATTTAACGTAGAGCACACGGGCAGATTCTGTAAAAAATAATTGTAATTGTAAAAATATTGACGCGTGTAGGCTTATATACATGGGAGTAATAAGCGTTCTGTAAATATTCAAATGTTTTACAGGTCAAACGATTATCATCAGCAAATGGAAAACAGCACTACAGTTTACATTGATCAGGCAGTTGAGACTGAAACCTCGTTAACACTGGGTCTGTTTCATAGGTCTGTGTTTTTCTATTCACCCGTTGAGGAGTGGGAGTTTTGCCTCTACCGGTTTGGCATTGAATATGTTTTTCTGGGGTGTGTAATTTTATAGAACAGCCTAATCACAGGGGATTCCATCTGCGCAGTGATATGATTATAATGTAAACAAACTTGCGTTCTTCTTTAAGTTCCATTTCCAAAAATTTGTTTTTAAATACTTCGATCATACAATAATACTGTTAGTTTTATGGGTTTAAAAAAGGGAATCAAGCAGTCCGTTTTATTGGTAACGTGTGCGCTTACTAATCCTACTTCGATTTACCGTTCATGGGATCGAGTCCGTCTGTCCACCATCAGGTAAATGAATGAGTCCCACGATGTGGCTCCGGCAATGGCGTGTTTGGTTTTTACGACGTTTCCTCTCGGTTTTCCACCGTAGTTAGGAAAGGTGAAGTGGATAATCCGTCGTCATAGGCCTATACGTAAAATATCCTTGAGTACGGCGTTAATCCCCAAACAAACAAACAAACAAACAATTATTATATGATTTCACAATTAAACCTTTGACTTTTTTAAGTCTCGGAATTATTAATATATAAGTATTACTTTGCCTCTTCCTAGAGAACATCACTGAAAGTTTTCTCCCGAAATTGAACTTTTCAAGAATTATTGAATGTATATGATAAAAAGATTATATATTAATTGTACTGTCCAAAATATTTAATACACTGAGCATTCCGACACATTTTAGAAGCAAGACTGTACTCCACACGGCCAAGTTGCCTGGTAAAAATGCGGAAATACCTTCAAATGTCTGTTACCAACACGCCTTTTGTCTATATTTAGAGTGAATGCAAATTTGGAATTTTACCAGAAGGGGTAGTAATTTTTTTACACCCAAACAATGCATGTTTACTCTATAAAGGAATACACAGTTCATTCGATCTGGATTGTAAAATGTATTTTTGTAATTCTGAATATTTAACCTTGCCACAAATGTATACATTCGAAGTAATGGCCTGTAACCCAAAGGTCCCGGGTTCGAATCCCGGTGGAGGCAAGCAATTTTTTTTCATTTAATTTATTTAATATATACATTTATATTATTCCCACACATCTTCTGTGTGATAGTCTGTGTCACTTTTTGTAACATTCATTAAAGGGTCACCTATTGTAACATTCATCACGGGGTCGCCTATTGTAACATTCATTACGGGGTTATCTATGGTAACATTCATTACGGGGTCACCCATTGTAACATTCAAAACATGGTCACCTATTGTAACATTCATTTTTGGGGCCACCTATTGTTACATAAACTTACATTCACTACGATTGCACCATAATGTTGGTTTGAATAGCTCTATATTTTGTACTCTCTGTGCGAAGAAGGGTTGGGAGGTAAATACACTCAGTTTGTCTGTCCTGGTGTTTTTTCGTCCGTCGTTTCGTTTAATGTACAGTAAGGTTTAAACCGCTGACCGCTTGTAATTAGATTTGTTTTAATTTTTTCGAAGAGTAGCAATACTGTCTTTACTTAGCGCTGGAGGAAAACTAACTCTCCAACATTATGGGAACGCTTCACAGTTTGGTTGTGCTAGTGTCAATCATTGCTGGAATACATCGCCGTCATATAAGTGAAATACCCTCAAAGCACGGCGAAAAAAACACCAATTAATCAATAAATCATTAGCTCGATCGATCACTCGCTCGCTCGATCGCTCACTCACTCGCTCGATCCACCCACCGGCAAATAGATCGGTCAATCAATCAACCAACCAACCAACCAAAAAATCAATCAATCAATCAATCGGTGGGATATTTACAATAGCATGAACAAGACATCAACATTAAACCCAAAATATAACATATTGCGGGTTAAACTATGTAACAATATAACTTGTATATCAAACCCCGATTGCTGGTTGTCATATAAGCGAAGTACACTTGTGTACGACGTTAAACCCTCAATTAAACAAACAAATCACACCCAGCTTGCATGTATGTATTTCTATGACAGTTCAAATAATAAATCTGTATTTCAGGGAGAAAAACGTACCTACATGGCAGTTCTGCTGGGATAATCCAAGTCACTACTAGTTCCTTGTTTTAGAATAAACCGGTTGCATATTCTGTCAGAACCGTTTGTCAGCAGATTAAGTCAACGCTGGTTCAGATAGCTGGAACCACCTTGATCGATGGTGGCAAAGTTACAGACGACATCAACGTTTCGGCCAATGCGAACGTCACAAGCAATGAGGAACGAGACCAATATGGCAAACTGATGTTTGGGTCACAGTTGCTAGAAAACAATTATCAGAGATACACGTAAATGCTAGAAAAGCTGAGGATTGGCCAATATTTGGAACAGTAGATGTGAGAATAACAGAGGGTTGGACGAAAGAACTGGGATCAACTTAAATCACCGAAGGTTGTCGGAGTTCGAACAGGATGTGTACCTCGGACGCCAACTCGTCGCCATGGAACCTGCTACATTTTGCAGGTGTTGGGCTGACAGCTTTCGCCAGTTACCATCGTCTCTTTATTGGAGGTATGTCACTTTTCACAAATTTTTTTAAACGGTAAAACAATACATTAAAATCTGTCTAGGCAAAAACATTTGTTGTCATACTAACATACAAGATAAACTATTTGAAAACAAATTGTTCAATATGAGTTATAGTTTTGGGGAGAAGAGAACGTAAAAATGAAATGAATGTTAATGATAAACCGAATAAAAAAGTTTCAAAACTTTGTCAATTGCTTAGAAAAAATAGATCTGGGCCGATTTCACGAAGCAGTTTTTGACTTTGGACTTCTGGAAATATAAATAAATCCCTAACTTTTGAATTCAGACTTTTAGGATTAAAATCCTTATAATACGAAGTAAATAGCCAATGGGAAATCAATACAATATAGGCTCAATACAATCTTGAATATGTAAACATAGATTTTCACTTAAAGCAAAATTGGTTTCGTGCTATCGGGCCCGGTTTCTTATACTGTGATTCAGGATTGGGGTGGTTCCGTATGCAGTCGGACTGCAAACAGGAGGCAATCGTAGTTCTGTAGAGACACCCTTCGACCTTTCACACAGTGAACTAATATTGGAGGTACCGGTTGCGTTCGCGCGCCTTAATTCCCTGGGCAAGCCTGACTGTGGTGAGATGACGTCATACTTCCCTAGGGGATTCTTCCTGTGCGTGAACGTTTTAAGAGGACGATTGAAAATGGAAGTATAAACCGGAAGCGAAACCTCATAAAATAATGTTAAATTCTTCGCCAGCTAGAGGTGCAATTTTTGATTCTGCGATTATTGGGTAACCGTCATGATCAATTCAAAGGATTATTAATAAAACATAAAAGGTGTGTCCGGCATAAAAATATACGAAAAGAAGAATATATATTTAAATCCATGGCCGCTATCGAACATTTTCAGTGTCGCTATGTTACTGTATTACAGAAACGATTCAACAATATATCAGTATGAGGTGTATCTATGAGGTAAATAATGAGTATATTTCAGTGCATTTTAGTTGTTTGTGGCCTAATTGACACGCAAGCGTGAAAAAAATTAAAATAACGGAAACGGGGACCCCTGGGCTGACACGCAACATACATAAACATTTTTCAGATGCGAGATAACTCAAGCAATATATATATATATACTCCCGAATGACTAACGAATGACTAACGTTTGAACGACGTTTTCAGTCATAAATCCTTACAGCCTTGACCATTCTAATTAATATTCTCCTAAAACCCAGGGTCATGTTCTTTGTAAGATCTTAGACTGCACAAGTTACCTTAAAGGAGAAGGCACGCGGTTTTACAGTGGGTTTTGGTAGTTTTCAAATACCATTTTAGTAACCTAACAGCTCCAAGATCGAGGAACTAATTAAAATTAAGTCCGTATTAAAACATTGCAAACCGGAAGTGACGTACGCGGTGCAAGTGACCCACAATATATCGTATGCTATGGCAGTGTTAAACGTGTGAATGTCTCATTTCTGACAGGAATTATGCCTGCCTCCTTAGGACCTGGATGGGATTATTATGAATTGGTTATTGCAAAAGGAATTCTGTTTCACTGTTTCCGGAGAGATTCTGTTTTTTCAAGGCAGTGGCTGATAATAAAAAAAATTTCATTGAGAGTGTGCATAGAACATTTTGTGCCATCCCATTTTGGAAGGGATCTTCCGCACGAATTGACCGATTTAAAGCAAACCAAAATAAGTTAAAAAGGAATGATGTATACCGTGTGTTTTTTCATTTGGCCCAGAACAAAAGGCGAGGAGCGATAACGCCATACAGAAAGAAGGCAGGGCAATTTTGCTTCGGGGTTTAGCTAGTCAACAACGGGAGACAGACGCTTAGCTTTTCATTGATCTCCAGCCCAGTATCAGTAAAGGTAGCCCAGAAAAAAAGAGCCTAAACTTAGTACTCATATGGAATGTTTTAGTTCCCCATTCAGAAGAACCTGTTAAATTAAGCTGTCCTTTCCATTTTGAGGGCATTTTTGTTTTGAGTTTTTTTAGGTTTTCAGGTCATTACACCATGCCAAGACTTGTCTTCCGTGCGACTACTAGGCCTGCATATTGATTGTATAATACAAGTCTATAAGGATACGTATTCGCATCTAGGCCTACACTGCTGTAGGCCCCTATCTACCGTTCTTTTACTTCTATCTTTCTTCCTGGCTTCTAGTTCTTCCTTAGAATAATTTAGTACAAGACTGTACGGTAATAATTTTGCCTGATATAAAAATTCAGAGAAGAACTTGACTCGAATATGATAGGTTTATCGTAGCTATAGCATATGGAATGGTGTTATTGTAGGCCACTTGCACCGCGTACGTCACTTCCGGTTTGTAAAATTGTAATTACTGGCTTAATATTAATTAGTTTCCTAATCTGAGGGTTGTTATGTTACTAAAATGGTTTTAAAAAACGACGAAAACGCACTATAAAACCGCGCACCTTCTCCCTTAATGCTTTTCAATATAGTAGCTTCTTTTGGGCTATCTTGTGAATATCGGACGTAATATGAGCTTTCTGCAGATGCGAAATAACTCCGGAGACGAGCAGTATATATACACCCCCGAATATCTTACGTTTGTACGGCATTTTCTTTTAATGATGTCAAAGTAGACGTAAATAAAAATATACGTCGACAGTGAACCAGAAGTTTTGTTCAATTATGTGCTTGTTTTTCATTCTCTTCACAGCTCAGGAAATTTTGATGGAGTGGATAATCCTTATTGTCATTGCGCTCCCATTAATCTTCATACAGTTAAAGCTTGGTGGGATGAAGCAGAGCAGTCTTTATGGACTGTTTAGTGGGTCATTTCCATTCTTCAGAGGTAAGTTTACACCACTGGATCTATTCGAGGGGGAGGGGGGTCTCGAGTTATGACATGTAGACCTCATTGTTTTAGCGGATTGAATGGTATGTGATTTCCGCGAAATAGTTTAAAGATGGCGGTTCCCTTTCAAAACCAATCGTATTCTCGTGAGAGTTTCTAAAGTGGACGAGACTAAGCAAACTCTTGTAAGCTATACCAGGCCATCGTCAACAATTTCTGCCAATATTTGGGGGGACGCATTCCACAGACCAGCAAATAAAAGAAGTGCAAAACAAGATGGCCCCTGGTGTATCAACTTATGAGGTAAAACTCTATTCCACACCTTGTCCATCTTCCCCAGGCAAATCTGATGTCTCCACGAAGTTCTGTCATACGCCTTGCCACACTTACCCCGTGGCGGCAGTCAGACAAAGATCAAAGCAAATTGAAAAAAACGAAGAAGCCAATCAAATACATCAGCCACTTTTCAAACA
>JAQQZZ010142172.1:0-13079 GCA_030265115.1 Mopalia vespertina | reverse complement strand
GGGGGGCGGGGGGGCCTGAGACACGACTATGTTCCTCATTGTATACGATTCTGATGTTGTCTTATTTAACTTATACATCATTGTACATTTGAATTGCTCATTTCCCCCGGTGTTTCCGATTTTATTTATTTTGGGAATAAGTCGGATGCCGCAGTCTCTTCAGCCAAGGATCTCAAAGAGGACGCAACAGGCTTGATTTAGTATAACATGGGGATACACTGTATCATTCCTGTGATGCGTACGTGTTTGACTTTACATGATTCAGAAGTTATCGAATTTATATAAGGCACACATCATTTCAGACGCCATACTGTCGTCGCCATTATTTCTTATGAACTTGTAAACATAGTCCGCGTTGTGTAGAGAATTCGCCGTTTCCATCTTTTGAAGGATAAAAAAAAAATAATGTACTCCTTAACTTAAGTTGCATATTCTGAAGACCAATACAATCCTCTAGGTTGATTTAAGTTTCATGGATGGTATGTATACGCCGGTAAATAGGCTATTGGGGAAAAAATTGTACCGGGTTGGTGCATATATTCATACATATATCGCGCCCGAGCGTATAGCGAGATTCTCGCGAGGCTAAGCCGATTGGAGGTTAATCAGCGGATGAAATGACTAAGCATGGAGGACGCGGAAGCTTAAAAGGAAAGGCGTACCTGCATCAATGTATAAAGCCTACAACATAATATAAAATATATATTTATGAAAATATAAACGTGTCGAGTGACGGATCATGTAGGCCCTCGGTCTTTTGGGCGCCAGACTAACGAACGCAACCCGCCGCGATGTGCCAAGGTCTAAATATCGGGAAACGTACTTTTGCTTGGTTAGATCTCATTCGATGCGGATAGAGACACGAGACATCGCGAACATTTTCCGATATCGTGAGACAGCATGTCAGGTGTTGTAGCGACCTTTCATCTGTCGCGTGGCGGCCGTGGTCCGAGCGACATCTTGGCGGTTCTGCCAAAAGGTTTTGGCTCCCGCAGGGTTTGCCCTGCTTCTTGAGTCTTCCTCACCTTTAGAAATAAGCGAACGCTACCATGATTTTGCACTTTATCTTCCAATATATAAAAATTGTATGGTCTTATCTTGATTAAAATTTTTCCGACTTCTTCCTAGAACACTTGTGGGTTAGAACGACCCATAAAACGACCACTTGATGTCCATTTTCACGTCAAGAAATCAATCATTTCTCAACAGTATACCCATCTCATATTTGATTGATTTAGACCGTCTTCACGATTTGAGAGAGATTTGGTCGGATATGCCTGGGTCTCTTTTAGTTGGGAACCGTCCCTCGGTGAGTGTTCAACGAACAGGACAGAATGTTGTTTGGCTAGGTAACAGCCCATGCAGATTCAATATTATTTGTTATTCAGAGACAGGCCTTGTTTCTAATGGTTTCGTACTACTGAACGTCGTATCTCCATTGACTGTATAATACAAGTCTACAAGATACTGTGACTTATTCGCAGATACCACACGGTAAGTAATTTAGCCACACCAGGGTTTTTTGTCGGTAAGTGTTGGTTCATGAACAATACAGAGAAAACGCTTTTCATAGGAATTCACCAGAAGATTAAAATGAGTATATGAATGGACTCAGAAAAAGAAACGCTGTATGCTAGATAGCTTATGTGGACTATATGCAGTTAACTCATGTATCGAATTACGTACGGTACATGGAAAGAAGGAAACAGTTTTTGGGAAATTAATGCTTGCATGGTTTGTCGATAAACTTTTTGTGTCGATAATAAACATAATGGAAAGAGACACACCTGCGGTACTAAGAATAAGCAGCAGAGTGCTAAAAAGGGTACGTCTAGGAGATGAATTACCGGTATTCGTATACAACAAACTCACAGGGAGTCTGCGGTTTGGAAGATTTCCAAGAACACGCCTATACTGTTAGGCTATTTATAGTTGGTGGAGTAAAACTTCTTTAGGCCAGTAGGGCATTTTCTCCTGTGTTTGGGGGCTGTTCGTTTGATCGGCGACACGGAGCATTGTACTCAAGATTATGTCACGTGACGAATTTGCGTTACCAGCGCTTGACGGAAAACTGCGTTGCCGGCGTTACAAGGATTAAGCCTAGTTCCCTGCGTTACAGAGAAGCCTTGTGCCGGCGTTACAAGAAAGCCTCGTTCCCGGCGTTACAAGGATAAAAGCCTCATTCCCGGCGTTACAAGGAAGCCTCGTTCACGGCGCTACAATGAAGCCTCGTTCCCGGCGTTACAAAGAAATTTCGTTCACAGTGTCACTAGGAAGCCTCCTTCCCGGCGTTACATGGAAGTCTCGTTCCCGGCATTACAAGGAAGCCTCGTTCTCATCGTTACAATGTAGTCTCGTTCTCGGCGTTACAAAGAAGGGGCAGTTAAGTAGACTATACCCACTGACAATTTGGTTAAAATCGTCGTTGTCTTATACCTCCATGATATAGAATATAGTTGGCTTGGTCGTAAACAAAGACCATGTTTTGTAGTGATATTTGGAAGATAACCGTTAATTATGCTGTCGTCGTCAGACAAATTACAACTGTATAAATACACCAAGATACAAGATTAAAGACATTTTTTTTTCCGTCGAATACAATAAAACCTAAGCATTGAAGTGCTTTTATTTCGACAAACAAAGGTTTAAAACAGAGATTTGAACAAAGTTCGGTAAAGACTGAGAAGGGATGAAATAGCAAGTTATACGGCAGAATGAGAAAAAATGAAACTCAACGAAGTAGATCAAAAATTAAAATGTCAGTTTCACATGTTTGCCACAGTGTTAGAAGAATTTTGGTCACTTTCGACCAACAAAAACTTGGTAGACGTGACCGATCAAGAAAAAATTGGTCAGAATTGAGACCAAGAAAAAGTGGGTATTACCCCCTCACGACTATGTTATGATATACAGCTGCAGACCAATTGCAAAGGTCCTGAAACTAATAAAACATCGCATAAAGCGAATAGCAGCTCAAGTTAAGTTTCGTGTCATGTATTTTGCTCCAAAGTGACTTTCCTAGAAAAACCTGATAATACTATAAAAAAAAACTAGTTCTTGACTTGCCTTACGTAAGAAAATTTCACAAACTATGTGTTTTTTGCATTCACCTTCAGAAATATTAACAATTCTTTCTTTTTTTTTCTATTGGCAGATAATGGTTTCTCTCATGGTCGTAACTAGTTGCGAATACGTATATCTTATATACTTGTATTATACAGTCAATAGAGATACGACGCCCAGCCGTACGAAACCTTTAAAAATAAGGCCGGCCTCTGAATAAAAAATAATAATGAATCTGTATGGCCTCTTACCTCGCCAAAAATATTCTATCCTGTTCGTTGAACACTCACCGAGGGACGGTTCCCACTTGTCGCGCCAAATCTCGTTCTCAAGATAGTTTAAATCGATCAAAAATTAGTAGGGTATATACTGTTGAGAAATGATTGATTTTGACGTGAAAATGGACGTCAAGTGATGGTTTTATGGGTCGATCTAACCCACAAGTGTTCAAGGCAGAAGTCGAAATGGTTTAAATCCAGGTAAGACCGTACCATTTTTATATACTGGAAAACAAAGTGCAGTATCATGGTAGAGTTCGCTTATTTCTAAAGGTTAGGAAGACTCAAGTAACGTAGCTAGGTCGTAACGAGTTTCTGTAAACAATTTCATTGTTTGCTTGGGCGGAGGAATTTTTGACAGCTCTCAAACATGGCTAATCTAATCTGACATGTTTTGTCAGCAACAGAGTTATTACGGGTATAGTTTGTTACTCTATTTAAAAAAATAACCGTCTTCCCGACAAAAATACATTCAGCGTAAACAGCTCGTACGCCATTACAAATGTGACGTGCAGACAAATGTCTTGAGTAGGTAAATAGTTCGTTGATTTGTGGTTGATGTGTAGTAGGGTTAATTAGCTCTGTTGTCTTTATCCGTCATGTAAGACAATACGTGAAATTATAGTGTTGTGTTTGGGCAAATATTAAACCTTATACAACCTGCCTTAATCGTGCAATCCTTATCCTAAACCTTACCCTAACCAAACCCCTTAACCTGACACACAAACGGACGCCATATGTCACATGACCGGCGTACCATTTATTTTGCACTGAAATTAATGAGTGCGTTACACCATTGAGGTCCTTACCTAGCTCCCACATGAGCTAATCAAACACCCTTTGATGTGGCTTCGGACGTTCTCCTCACTTAACTCCTTACCTAGTTTTTAGGCTATGCTCAAATGTTAGTAGGCCCGCCGTCGTGGCTTAGTGGTAGAGTTTGCGCTTACTAATCCTGCTTCGATGTACCGTTCATCGGATCGAGTCCGCCTGTCGACCATTAGGAATATGAGCACGTTGTGGTTCCGGCAGGGGTAGGTTTTACGAAGTTTCCTCCCGGTTTTCCACCGTAATAAGGCAAGGGGCAGTGTTAAGTGGACAATCCGTCGTCATATAAGTGAAATACCCTTGAGTTCGACGTTAAACCCCAGTCTAACATACATACAAACAAACAAATGTTAGTAGGCCTACTCTTCTCTTGCATAACTCCTTAGTTTCACATCTATCCTTTGGTGTTATGATGTTTTACCTGCCTAAATAACTACCCATTGACCCAAGGGCGTTTCTCTTACCAAAAACAATAATCACACTGACGCAGGGATGCAGATTATTTGAAATCTGTTGTCTTAGATAAACTCCCAGAGACAAGTTTCTAAATAGATCTTAATCTCGAGTTGTTATGGGTAACCTGCAGACATCTTGAGAGAAGGTAATGACCATGTTCACGGCAAAGAAAATATATGATACAAGCAAACAAGATAATCTGTATGGGTTAAGAATAAATCAACCGGCCATCTGGTATTTCAAAGAAACGTAAATTATCCAATTAATATATCTGCCCATCAGAATGAGAGTTACAAGTTGTCTCTATAATGTATATTTTATTTGTGTTGCTTTTGTTGATAGGTAAATGCCGTTCATTCAAATGTTGTATGTTGTTGAGTGGTTATAACATCCTTGCAGTGTATAGAAATGGCACCGCTCTTCCGTGATTCAGGTAGCAGAGATACGGATTCTCAGCTCACCCAATTCAAGATATGCTGGAAATTTGACAACACGATATCAAGAGATTCTTTGGAAAAACAATGGTTTTCATTTTTTATCTTTTGCTATACCTCAGACAGGTTTATTTGTACTTGACATATATCTTCTCATTCTGCTTAGCTACTTCTAAAAATACTCCAATCTTCCACCAAAATAGACTCTGTATTACCCAGTGGTTGATAGTGATGTAATTCCCATATGGCATTGTATAGGTTCACAAGGCGGGGAGATGCATTCAGAGTTCTTTGTGGAATGCAATGACGTCACACAAATGATTGATAACTCAAAAACATGTTTCAGTAGTGAAACATATTAACTACGGTTCGTGGGTTTACAACACAATTTATTAACACAGCACAAATGAGAAGACATTAAAAAAAGTGCCAAGTTTTACGTTGTTTTCATGCCTTAATTAAGGGTAGGGTTATACCTTATTCAAATGATGACGGTAGACCTACGTAGGCGTATCCGTGAAGATGCTATCGAGGTGCTGTCGCGCTCTACCCAAGAGACCCAGAACAACAATCAATCATCAATCAATCAATCAATCTTTCGACCGATCGATCGATCAATCAATCAATCAATCAATCAATCAATCAATCAATCAATCAATCAATCAATCAATCAATCAAAATCTATGCTGTTTGATCTGTAAAAAAAATCCAAACATTTTTTACTTCCGTTTAAAACGAACCTGTCCATTTCAAACAGCGATATGATGTACAATTTGTAATTTTTGAATTAATGAATCAATGCAGATCAAAACAAACTTTCATGTGGAAGAAGCATCCTGGCTCCCCCCATTTCAGAGCGGCATCATAGGCTTACTCCTTTGGGCTACGATATAGCTGAAATGGTCAAATTTGTACTAGATGACGGGAAAGTGAATGTTAACGAGCACACGGTTATCTTACTTGTTTGTGAAATTTTAGTAGATTCGTACAAAAAATGATCATTATAATACTAGGACTGTTTCTAAATTTCATTGTCTATATAGCTCAGATAGCTTCTCAGCGCTGTCTCACTTTCAGAACTTCCACGGGCTATGTAATAGGCGGTCCCTCTCAACCCCACCTTTTGGACTGGGATAGTCGATGACAGAAATGAGGCTTGGGCTCCAAATGAAGAGTTTACCTTTTGCGTCAATTAGTATCGTATGACAACAACGTGTTATTCAAAGCCTACGATGTACTTATTGTTGTACATGTATATACGTTCGTCGATTAAGTCAGGCTGTTTATTTTACATGTACATCTTACGTTTATCGGTTCAGGTACCGGTATATCGTTTAACGTCTTGCGTTTAATGTCAAAAATTGTGTTAATCGTTGTACATTCTACGTTTTTCGTTTAGAGTAAGGTTGTTTGTTTCATATTATACATGATACGGGTATTATATTGCAAATAAAAATTACCACAAAAGCACGTGTCAACTGTCATGTCTGACTAACCCCCAATACCCTGCCTTTTGGTAGGTAGGTAGGTTTTTGATGGGACATGCAAGCGAATCATGCCTTTGGACCACTCGGAAGTCCTTAAATGTACTCTTACTTCACCTCGGGGGTCATACAGTCGTCGGCATTACGACAATTTATTTCTAAAATCAACTGATAAATATATTCCGCGTTGTGTAGAGAATTCAGTTTCCTTCTGCATTGAGTTCAGAGTATACACCTGAACTAAATTTACGTGTTCTAGAGCCATATACAATTAGTTAGGTTTATTTAAGTGTGAGGTATAGTGTGCATACGGTGGTAAATAGGTTTCCGGCGAACAACATGTCAATTGTGGTGCATATTCATACATCTATTCCACCCGAGCTTAGTGAAGGTACACCTTCACTAGTATGCTACAGTAGCGAGAATCTCGCGAGGTTTAGCCGATTGGACTTTCGACGCTATTCTGTGGAGATTTGTACACCGTGCGCTTTCGCCAGTAGTGGTTCTAAACATTTATATATAGAGTATAGGCTGGGAGGGAAAACAGAAAATTACAGCCTTGGGGAGTACAAGCATCGTCGGAACCAATTAAGGGCGTCTCCTAATTACAAGCCTTGATTTGAGGAAGCAGTTTCACGAGGCTCGCTCGCGTTGTTTCCACGGAGCAGCGACAAACTGACGTCAGCATATATACATGTAGTATAGGCCTATAGACTGGCTAACAAATTCGTCAGAGCGTAGCATGGAATGACGTCAAGGAATTGATATGTATACATTCATCGTTTCTCGCCGTAAATAACCAACGTAAATACAAAAAAGGAAAAAAGTAAATAAGGTTAAATCCTAACTCTGGCTAAAGTAAGGCTTTAGACCCTATATACTTTATGAATATAGAGACCATCACCCTTAAGAAGGGAAAAAAAAAATCTCGCTTGTATTGTATTGCTATTGATGAACCTTGTTAGTCTAAGATATGGATGCCCGGTATTTATTCAACTAAAATGTAGACAGATTGGAGTAAATAGCTAGGGGTTGAATAATTAATTCATGAGATCGATGGGTGCCGTCAAGTTTATCCAAAACCAGACACCTCTGACGCGACTAGTAATTTTCTCTCAATTAGTCAAAATATACATCATTAGGTAACACACTGAACGTATAACGCTAGAAATGGCAGAAATCCGTTTAGAAAAGACAATTCTTTCTTTCAAATAAATTGTTATTCCCTTTTCATGGAGGACTATTTCATTAAAAAAATTCAAAGCCGAATAATTTAACGCAGAGTTTATATGGAGAACATTACATCATGGTAAACAATTAGCTATGCTACATGAAGCTTCCTCACCACTAGAAATAGCTGAACGATACCATGATTCGGAACTTTATCTTTGAATATATAAAAATTGCATGGCCTTACCCTGTCATAAACCATCTCATTTTCTTCCATTAACACTTTTGGGGATAGACCGACCCATAAAACGACCACTCGACGTCCATTTTCATGTCAAAATCAATCTTTTCTCAGCAGTACCACGGTCGCTCAAAAATGTATTCCGCGGTAATTAGGTCATGCGGATTCAACGTTATTTAGTATTCAGAGGCAGACCTTATTTCTGTAGTTTTCATAGGGCTATACCTCGTATCTCTATATACGGTACTGTATGTATAGTTTATTGGAATTCGCATCTAGGTAAACAATCAGAGTTATTTTCCAAAGCGGATAATTGGATCTCTTATAGTGTAACACATATAAAATCATGGAGGCCATCAGATGCTGATGTATTTAACCATACTGCATAAAGACTTGTAAACTATTTCAATAGCGATATTAATTACATCAGAGTGTTCCCCTTATTTTAAGCCAGCTATCTTATGGTCGCGAGCTTCTCGATCTTTAAAAAAGGCAACACAATGGATTACGGCATTGTAAAAGTTATACGTGAGAGACGGCGAGCTTCCGGTGACTGCTAGGATGACTTTGAGAATGGCTTGAAAAGATTCTTCCATCCGCGATGATAATCGCAATTCATCACGTGACACCTCCATGAAAGACCGTTGTTTTAGCTAAGCATTTATGATTCCCATAATCAATGACATTCCCTATAGAAACTTTTTAAGTACTCTCAGCAATGCAAAAAAGTATCAAAAGTCATCAATATACGATAATTTTCACTTTTTAGTTGAGCGACAGGGTGAGACTTATTTGAAATTTTGTTGTTTATCTTTGTCTAGTACACTTCGGATTGGATCTCTACTTAATTAAATCCGGAATTATTTTTGACCACTAGTTCACATCAGCCCACTTTTGAGCTGAAACGACAACAATAAACTCCGGTCATTACAGGTGAGGTTTATTCTCGGTCCATTTGTTCAGGCTATAGATGGGATAGCTACGCTGCTGGAGTCTTCCTATAACCTTTAGAAATAAGCGAACGCTATCATAATTCTACGCTTTATCTTCCAATATATATAAAGTGTATGACCTTGGTTTAAACCATTCCGACTTCTTCCTTGAACACCTGTGGGTTAGATCAACCCATAAAACGACCACATAAATTTTCACGTCAAAATCAATCATTTCTTAGCAGTATACCCTACTCATGTTTTTAAAACAATTTTAACTGTCGATTTGAGAGCGAGATTTGGCGAGACCTGCCTGGGTCTCTCCCAGTTGGGAACCTTCCTTCGGTGAGTGTTCAACGAACAGGACAGAATGTTTTTTGGCGATGTAAGAGGCCATAAAGATTCAGTATTATTTTTTACTCATAGGCAGCCTTATTTCTAAAGGTTTCGTACACTGGACGTCGTATCTCTATTGGCTGCATAATACAAGTCTATAAGATACGAATCCGAGTCTATAGATGGGAGCGCTTTATCGACTGTTTACGGTGCATTTTCATTCTGCGATTTGTAGTAACGATTTCAGGGGATTCCCCTTCGGCTTATTTGCAGAGTTTTTATTGGTCGATTATTTTATACAGTTGTGTACCTTTACTGATTTATAAGAACAGCAATAATTAGATCTACTACTTTTAATTGTACAAATATTAATCGTGA
This sequence comes from Mopalia vespertina, assembly GCA_030265115.1. Lineage (NCBI taxonomy): Eukaryota > Metazoa > Mollusca > Polyplacophora > Chitonida > Mopaliidae > Mopalia > Mopalia vespertina. Next base: position 3,479 of record JAQQZZ010142172.1, on the reverse strand, counting down.
CTCACATCGATTATCTTCGGTATTACTACAGAGATGCCTGAATCTAAGCTCGCCAAAACGGAATTACAATTAACCTGCCGCTTTATAATAGACACATAATTTACGGTTGAGTTGTAGGACTTCATGCCAACTGTATACATTATACAGAGACAAACAATGTGTAGCCATTTAGCTCCAGGGCTGTCAGTTACATGTCGGGTTGAATGAGCCGAAACCTGTCAGAATTTCACAGCTAACTCAAGTCAACGACATAAGTAAACGCAATAAGAATGACCAAAGAAGCTCGTGGCAATCGTTTTGAAATTCAACTGTTTAGAACGTTAACTTTATTTTGTATATAGGTCTTAAAAGGAATGCAGGGTTTTCGCTATATGCGGATCTTTTGTTATCGATTCTTAGGGTGGACGTTGTGAGTATCAAGCATGAGTGCATGCTATATCTATTTCCACTGTAACTAGAGATGGTCGGAGATCGTTAATTTTTAAAATCCAGAGAAAAGTCAGCTAACGAAAATATTCCAGACTATTAAAGTGAAACGAAATAAAGTTAATATTTTAAAACAAGAAACAAAGATTAATCATGAAGCTAAAACAAAAAAAAAATTATTTGGAATATAGTAAAACTTTCACTCGGAAGTCGAATGTATACTGCGCACATCTCGGATGTCATGCAATCGTCACCATTATGGCGGGATGTGTTTATTTCAACTGATAAACATAATCATTGTAATTCACAATTTGCTACATTTTATGTTTATATTTCCGCTCAAAATCAAATTAAATATGTTAAATAACCTATAAAATCAAAAAATCGTAATTGAGTAAATGAGGGCAAGGCGCCCATGTGAGGTAAAATGCCCACCCTTGATATTTCCAAGTTAAGCAAGCTGCAATGGGCTAAAGCTTTGTTTAGCTTTGTTTTTGGTCCCTTCACGTATCTATTGGAAACGAAGCATCCGAGTTCGTTCTGCGATATAGGATAAGCATTTTTTTCTTAATCTCTTGTTTGGCTGCTTTAGTGTAAGAATCGGGTTTCTTAAAAATGTGTATATATGTGCTAAAGTTTTGCCAGGGGTGGGCTCATCTCGGGCTATGCGATAAATGATGCACCTGGTTTCGTATTTAAAGTATAATAGATATACATTTTGTTTCTTTAGTACTTACTTACAACGTGTTTTACCTCTGTGGTCGAGTGGGGCAAAGCGCCCCACAACGTCTGGGGTAAGACGTCGGCGTATATAAGCTGGGCTTCTTGCCCCACGGTGTATCGGGAATTGTCCTGGGCCAACAGCTGCCCACTGGAACCTTGCGATTGTAGGAGCATATCCTAAAGTTGAAGGAAAAAAAAAACACTTATGAAGGAAGCTTTAATGTGCCTGTTGGGAGAGGGATCAAGTCTATAGCTTTGTTTCGGTGGCATGCACTATTATTTTGACTCGGCAACCAGTTTTGTGAATATAGGTGCAAATAACGACTGGGCTGAGATAGTAAAAGTCTATAGGGCTTTTGCCCCAACATTGCCACACGAAGGCCAGTTAACCAAGTCATAGTGTATGCTAGGTAAACGTTTCTGTCGACAAAGCCGTAGTACTTTAATACAAGTCCTCCGCCACAAATTAGTGATGGATTCAGTTGCCAAAATTTGTTATTAATGCTCAAAGAGAGGGTTTTCTTTAAGGTGGGCGTCTTGTCCCACTTTATCCTACTTTGGTTTAACAACAATAACTTTCCCTTTATTGACGTAAGTTAACATTTCGGCTTCGATTTCTAAGTATTATTTATGTCTAAAGAGGCCTAAATTGGTAAATAAAATGACAGTCTCCAACGAAAAACGAATTGAGCTCTGTGTATCGTCAATGGAGAATTGCTACATAAATCCGAGGTCAAAGACTTAAAAATTTGTCTGCGTATTATATCATGTTTGTTTTGGAATCAGAGCTATTGCCGATTTACATCAACACTGTCCCACATTAAACAGAATTATGTCAACTGTAGTAAGTCATATATATATATTACGTAATGATATATCACAGCAAAACACTCCATTAAGTCTTAGTGTACTGGTATAAAATATATCTTTCATTGTGCGTATAGACAGATACCTGAATAAAAAAATCTTTTTCTTATAGGTACCCGTTCGAGTGAGATAAATCACCGCTTCCTGTCAGGTGATACATAATGAATAAAGACGTGATCACGAGACATTGACAGGTGGTCTATAAGCTAAATGTATAGTTGTTTGATCAGAGTTAATAAATGTTCACCTTATTTCAACATATATGATTCATATAATATTTGATTTATACCACAAAATGTATTCCACATTTTTTTTAAGAAAAGGAAACCGGAAAAGAGCAAAGAGTGCAGACAACCTTTTGTGAATTTAAAATATACGTGTATTGTATTAAATAAATCTAAAAATTATAAGGGAAAAAAAGTATTTAAAGATTCCATTGTGTTGATAAACGGAAATGGCCAGGAAGCAAGAAAAGTAACAGAAAATATTAATTTACTATAAATATACGGTTGCGATTAACAGGATGAAATTGTTTCATGGGGCATTCACTCATCGTGCCATAACTGCTCCACGTGTCTATTACTCCGACAGCAACTGATCCACGTGTCTATGATTCCTACTACATCTGCTCTAAGTGACGATAACTCCGACTACTGATTTATGTGATAATTACTCCGACTGCAACTGCCCTAAGTGACAATTATTCCAACTACAACTGTTCTAAGTGACGATAACTCCGACTACAACTGTCCCATGTGGCAATTATTCCGACTACAACTGCTCCACGTGACAATTACTCCGACTACAACTGCTCCGCATGATAATTGCTCCGGCTACAACTGATCTATGTGACAATTCTTCCAACTAGAAGTGCTCCGCGTGACAATTACTTGGACTACAAGTGATCCACGTGACAATTACTCCGGCTACAACTGATCTATGTGACAATTACTGCGACTACAGTTGTCCCATATGAAAATAACATCGCGTTCAACTGCTCCATGTGACAATATACCAAAAACAACTACTCTATGCGACTAACAATTACACCGACTTCAACTTCTCATGATGCGTCATTGTGACGGTGCAATTGAAGCTATTTCACTAACATGGTGGCGTGCTCTCCAAATCAGTAGAGTAACTCCCCCTGAAAGCTCATACGTCACTGACAACCAACACTTAATCATGTCAAGACAGGATAATCAAATCCGTAACCAGATGACAAACAAACACGTCATGTTCCATGGGCTTTGTGGCTTTGCGCTTCCCCTTTGTTCTAAAGAAAACGTCAATAACCTCCAATCACTCGAAAAAATGAAATGGCCATTTTCGTAAACACAAATAACCCATTCAGGTTTAATAAAGAAGACTAATTCACGATAACTTATTATGTAACCCAAAGGTCCCGGGTTCGAATCCCGGTGGAGGCAAGCAAATTTTTCTCTCTTCATTTATTCAAAATA
>JAQQZZ010142161.1:0-13079 GCA_030265115.1 Mopalia vespertina | reverse complement strand
TGTAACCCAAAGGTCTCGGGTTCGAATCCCGGTGGAGGCAAGCAAATTTTTCTCTCTTCATTTATTCAAAATATATACCTGACTATTTTAAGCTGTTGCACAAAAAAACAACAAGCAGGGGACAAAATGTTTGGGTGTCCACCTGTTGTTTAAATGTAGTTTTTACAGGTCATCAGTAGAGAATATACCTGTTGCTTCAGATAGTCAGGTTTTAGTTTACCAAAAAATGATGCCATCATGTGATGTCACGTGTGACAGGTTCACATTTGTGAAGAAATTGACCCCTGAATGCGTCTGACCTTCAACCAACAACCCAAGACAATACCTTAAGTCTCAAAGGATATATTTAAGAGGCACAATAACCTATGGCAGATAGAGCTTAACAATGCTGTCGTGGATACCAAGTGGTGATACTACGGCTTCTGATTAACTCCCTTCATCTTCCCTACCCACTTCAGACAGATTGTAACACTCATTTTCTTTAGTGGATATATTCATTGGTTAATTTTAATATCTCTGAAATACCAGTTCGTAGGCTGATTTATTCCAAACCTATGCCAAATATCTTGTTGGTTACATATTTATCAATACTTTATATACCATGTAAATAGTGATTACCTTCTCTCGAGATGTCTGTAAGCTACCCATAACAACTGGAGATTGAGATCATGTTAGAAACTTGTCTCTGGGAGTTTATATAGAACATGAGATGATTCAGTGAGTTTAATTAATCTACATCCCTGTGCCAGTGTGATTACTTTTTAGAAATATAAACAGAATGCAATATCCTCTCTCCAACTTTTTTGAGCAAAAGATAAATTTGAGAAATGCCATAAAATACTTAAAGCACTCTTGTAAAGAAAGCAAAAACTTAACTATATGCTGCACAAAATCAATAATATCAAAAGATCACCAAAACTCTCTGCTAGACTTTGATAAGAATAAAAAAAAAACCAACTCAAACACAAGTGAGGAATTCTCTAACATTCAGATCGGCTGACAAGCTCAACAATATACAAGGTTGTGTAGTTCTTAGAGTCAACATTTCATGATTTATTATGCCTTCGTCTGAAGATCAAGAGTGATTTATTACTGTCATTTTTAATTCAAACCACACTGAAATATGGATGTCACAATAAGATCATCAAAAGGAAATCAACACCAATTATTCATTTATCCGGGTTTTCGATCTGTACAAATAACAAGACTATTATACGTATAAAATAGACATTAATATGTAATGTCTATGTAACTGTTTCCATTAAAAATCATCTCAACCATTTTACATGTGCGTCTATATTGACGTCTTTCCTGTCACTTGTATAGATTAATTTAAATGAAAAGGAGTCTCAGACTTGCAAGCTTGCTCTGGAGAATATGGAACAGAGCCCGTATTCACAAAGCGACTTAAGTATTTTTTAAAGTTAAGCAATATTTAGCCAAATTGAAGCCTTCCATTTCCCATTGAAAAAAGTAAAATGTGAAATAATTAAGTTCACATTTGATAAACTTGCCTTATAATCTTTCATTTGAGATACATGTTACGTACCTTTAAACTCAGCGAATTTTGATTCTCATTTAAATGATACTTCAAAATTCGCTGAGTTTTTCTTAACTTTAAGAACTACTTAAGTAGCTTTATGAATACGAGCCCGGGTGTTTTTTTTTATTATTATTATAACAAACTGATTAAAAAAAACTGTTTATTCTGTTCAATTTTGAAAATGACCCAATCTACTCACTTACAGATATTAGCTACAAATTAAATTTTATAATCAATCTTATGTCATTATTCCTGTAAAGCATATTTAATCTGCGATTTGTAAACACAATCGCCTTCATTTGAGTTGATCTGACCCAGCCAATGTACCTCAGTAACTTTTTCTCAGAGACTAGATTGATAGTTCTTCTCCACTGTCTTGCCCTCTGGTTACGGGCAGTTTGTTTGAAGAGTAGCAATGCTGTCTTCACTTAGCCCTGCAGGAAAATTCACTTTCCAACATTATGGAAACGCTTCACATCTTGGGCATCCTTGTGTCAATTATTGTTGGAATACACCGTCGTCATATAAGTGAAATACCCTTAAGCATGGAGTAAAACACCAATCAATCAATCTTGACTGTGACTGCTGTATTGCAGTCAGGTCCCACACCTGACCATCACTGATATATACATGGACACTATATACTGAATCCATGATCGAAACTTAGCAAAATTCTGACATTGTTGATACAGAGTTAGCAACGACATAGGAATATATAACTATTAGACTATTGCAACAGTAAATATACTCAATCCATGATCAAAACTTAAGCAAAATTCTGACATTGTTGATACAGAGTTAGTAACGTCATAGGAATACATAACTATCAGACTATTGCAACAGTAAATGACACTACTGGGGTCAGTTGCTCGAAAAGCTATTAGCCGCTAGCACCAGACTAAATTGCTGAAGGGGATTAGAGATAGACCTCCAACCTGGCCAGACATTATCTTATAGCAGATTAAATTGAATAGCGCTTCAAGAAAACCAGCCCATGAACTATAATCAATAGTCTTTACTGTTGACAACTTTGAAATGATGTAGCTTAACTATGAAACCTTCTGTTGTGGATTTAAAGAAGCCCCATCGACATTGAAAGCATAGTACTAATATCAAATGAACCCGTCTTGATTGCATGATCAAAGGTATTTCACTTTTATATGATGACAGTGTATCTAACAGTTATTGACACTAAAATGGTAAATGTTTTGCTATGACGTTTGAAAATGTATCTTTCCCCCAATGCTGAGTAATGGCAGCAGTGCTACATGTATGCTCCAAACTGCTCTTTTGCCAGAGGGCCCTATATTTGATGAACATTTCATGAAGACTGGGTTTTCAACCAATATTACTGTCAAAAGCAATGCGTGCCTTGGGTATTTTGATATGCATGTGATTCAACATTTCCATAGACAAGTAGGTCTGGGATTTATTGATTACACAAAATTATGATTGTATAAATGGGACTATTACAATAGTCACATCAGCTCAGGTATGATCAAGGCTCCATGAAAATGAATTATAACAATAATAGAGAGAGCAGACAATGAGCACAGAGGTACATCTGTAGGATCTTAAAGTCATTTGCAAGACCAGACTCCTCACCAATATACACACAGAAGATTACATTAGACACAAGCTGAATGAGGGATTCAGCAGAAACAGATAACCACTCAGGACCAACTTGGGCCATATTGATTCAATTTTTTTTATTCACAATAAATTAAACCAACATTTCAAAATTGATAAACGATGTCCTTCAACTTGATCGATTGATTGATTGATTGGTGTTTTACGCCTTGCTTAAGGGTATTTCACTTATATGATGGCAGTGTATTTCAACAATGATTGACACTCGCAATATATCACCAATATGTGAAGCATTTCCAAAATGTTAGAAAGACACTTGAAAGACACCAGAACTAAAATTTCAACTTGATTAACAAATGAATGGGGCTTGTAATTATAAATCAACAAGAATATTATGTGAAAGGGGCAATTTCTGTATTTTTTCTATCTCTTATCAATATTCTGGCATCTATAACATTTCTACAGATGAATCACACTGGCCCAGGGTTGTGGATTAATTAAAGCAGATTAATCATCTGGCATCTATTAAACATGTACATGGGGTCTTTCATACATATTCCTCAGCGTGTCGAACTAACCACAAACTCGGCAAATCTATGTCACTTCTTGTTACATAATGAATGCATTGTGGGATGCTCGACTTTCTTTCTGACCTCCACACTAGAGAGTTCCTCATTCTCCTGACCTATCAATTGATCACCAGCAGATCTTGACATCTCATCAATTGCACACAGACCAATCTCCCAAAGCTCCTCAGAAAGTCGCTGTATTACCTGCATTAAATAATGGCACCACAAATATACTTCCATAATATAAAACTGAATTACTTGCAACTGGCCTGCCAACATCACAGATGGACATTCTGGGAGATTGATTGATGTACTGATTCACGATACTTATGCGTATTTCACTTTTTGTCTGGTAATTTACTCCAATAGTAGAAAGACGCACTAAAATTAGCATAGAATAAAAAGTGTTTTGTTGGAAATTAATGTTCCTCGAGTGCAAACTAAAAGACAGTATTATCATACTTGAACCATACTACCAATTATTTTGTCAGTGAGTTACAATAACCTTAAAAAACAGTTAATTCATAATGATAATAAATTTTGTGTAGGGTATTTATGGCCTAAATACTCCATTGGTCCATTAGCTCTTAGAACACCAGGGCAAGGCAGGCTCCTGAAATTACACCTTACACAAGGTTTAAAATCTCAATCCATGACAGGTGCTACTTTCAATACTGACAAATAGGTAAAAACAGTAAAGGTTATAAAGTCAAGTGACTCAAGTCATTTTTGCCACAATTGACATACTTTGTCTACTTTTCTTTCACATTTTTAGATAAACATATTACTTCAGCTATGAAACACAACAATTTCTCAATACTTATCAAAAACAACAAATATAACAGCAATATTTTGGAAGTCTTCAATTCCTAAGTAGCAGTGCAAGTAACAGATACTGATATTCAGTTTCATTTTTGAATTTTTTTTATTACTATCACTATAACTGATCAAATAGTGAACAGAAGTGATGGTTTCTGATATTATAACTAAAGAAAAGTGTCATTTTGTTATGTGTGTTTTGTTGTCCTCGCTTATTTTTTTATATTTTATTTTTTTTAATTATTAACTTTAGTCACAGATAGAAAATTCACTTCCATGGAATAGGGAGAGAGAGAGAGATTGATAGTTTGATAAGTAAAGACATGAAGTCCAATCCGTCTGGAGGAGAGCTAAGAGATTGGATCAGCTGCTGTAAACCTCACAATAATTTAAACAGAAACTACAAAAATCAAAAGTATGGTGTCCAAAATTGTCATTTTGCTTCACTTTTTAAGTAATTGGGTGTCCAGTTTCTACAATTTCCCTATCTCCTGCAAGTTAAAGTTTCTTAAAACAGGATGTCCAAATGGGGCAATAGTTTAATTCAGGGTGTCCGAATGACAGGTGAACACCCCTCTGCTGAAGCCCTTGATATATTGGGATTTGTTACATGTACCATTTGTTGTACATGTACAGCTAAATATTCATGTGTTTTGTGGTTTTCAATCAGGAATATCATTATTAAGGTATTTACTGTAACGCTATTCTTTCCTCCAGCACACAGAAGAATGTTTAAACTTAGCCTGAGGAATTATAAATGGAAACTGTCTAGATACAGTTGGTGATAACTGGAGTAAGAGACCCCTACAGAATGTGAACTGTCTATATGGACTATCAGCCAAAAACAAGCAGGTTAATTATGTAGCATAAAAACAGTGCCCTACCCGCATGCATACAGCGATCTATAATGGACAGTGAAATGCACGTAAACATTCAGATTTACTGCTAGAGAACTACTCACTGCAGCTCTGTGACAATTGCCTTTATGTCAATTGTGTTCTAATCTGGGGAAAAAGATTGTTTGGCATTTCAAGTAATGCTTCAGGGTATTTCACTTATATTATAAGGATCGTATCGCCCAACTGTTCAAAGTCACCCTATTAACTGTTCAAAGTCACCCTATTAACTATTCACTGTTCAAAGTCATCCTATTAACTGTTCAAAGTCAACCTATTAACTGTTCAAAGTCACCCTATTAACTGTTCACTGTTACCCTATTAACTGTTCAAAGTTACCCTATTAACTGTTCAAAGTTACCCTATTAACTGTTCAAAGTTACCCTATTAACTGTTCAGTCACCCTATTAACTGTTCAAAGTCATCCTATGAACTGTTCAAAGTCACCCTATTAACTATTCACTGTTCAAAGTTACCCTATTAACTGTTCAAAATTACCCTATTAACTGTTCAGTCACCCTATTAACTGTTCAAAGTCACCCTATTAACGGTTCAAAGTCACCCTATTAACTGTTCAAAGTCACCCTATAAACTGTTCAAAGTCACCCTATTAACTGTTCAAAGTCACCCTATTAACTGTTCAAAGCCACCCTATTAACATTTCAACCGTTTGTTCTATTAAACAAATTTAAAGTTTCCCCACAGCCAAGTTAAGACAGCATAACTAGGATTGAAATAACTTAAAACCAGTGGGTGGGCAAAACAGAAGTAATACACATCATACATATTGGCTGATTTGTCTCATGCAGAAATGGGCAGAGCCTAAAAAAAGATGTCTGTCTTTGTTTATTAGGGTTTTAGGTCGAGCCAGCCCAATGGGTGAAGGAAACCACAAAGAAGACAGGAGAAATACAGGACAATCACAGGACACAATACAAAGACATCACAAACAGATCAGTTTTAAGTTGCCCCTTAGCCCGAGAGCACCAGGACAACATAAAGCTCCCTTCAAACTGCCAACCATATGAAAACGGAAGTGTTTTGTTGTCGATCACCAGTGATTGTGTTTGTTTGTTTGGGGTTTAATGTCGTACTCAAGGGTATTTCAGTTACATATATATGTTTGTTTGTTTGTTTGATTGGGGTTTGTTTAACATCGTACTACATGTATATGAGGACGGATTGTCCACTCCATACGGTTCCTTGCCTTATTACAATGGAAAACCAAGAGGAAACCTTGTAAAAACCACCGCTGCGATTGCCGAAGCCACATCATGTAACTCACTCATATACCTGATGGTCGACAGGCCGACTCGAACCTGTGGATGGTACATCAAAGTAGGATTAGTAAGCGCACACACTAATCACAAAGCCACAGCCGAGGCCAGTGATTGTGACATGGTTAAATGCATCAGACAGATTGCCCGGTTTCAAGGTATGCCTTGTAATACACTTCTAGTAATACATTAACGGTATGGTGAGGAGTTTCTCTCAATATGCGAGAAAAAGATGTTAAAAATAAATATAAGGCTTTTTAATTTCTAAATTCCTAAAACCAAATCAACTACAATAAAACAATGTATACCAATTAATCTACAGTAGTACTTGATGCTAACTTCATACATGGGGAGTTTAATTGATTTTTTTTTATTTACCTGTACTCATGGGTATTTCACATATGCTGCAGTGTACTTCAATAATTTATAGCCACACTTCACAATACATCCATAAAATCAGAAGTGTTTTGCTCTTTTTGGAAAATAAATGTTTCTGCAAAAGACAGCATGGTAAGAACATACTGCCCTTAGCCAGAGGACCAGTACTAAGTAAAGACAGTATGGTTACAGTCCTAACATACTGCCCTTAGCCAGAGGACCAGTACTAAGTAAAGACAGCATGGTTACAGTTCTAACATACTACCCTTAGCCAGAGGGCCAGTACTAAGTAAAGACAGCATGGTTACAGTCCTAACATACTACCCTTAGCCAGAGGACCGGTGCTAAGTAAAGACAGCATGGTTACAATCCTAACATACTACCCTTAGCCAGAGGACCGGTGCTAAGTAAAGACAGCATGGTTACAGTCCTAACATACTGCCCTTAGCCAGAGGACAGGTGCTAAGTAAAGACAGCATGGTTACAGTTCTAACATACATCACTACCCTTAGCCAGAGGACCAGTGCTAAGTAAAGACAGCATGGTTACAGTCCTAACATACTACCCTTAGCCAGAGGACCAGTGCTAAGTAAAGACAGCACGGTTACAGTCCTAACATACTACCCTTAGCCAGAGGACCAGGACTAAGTAAAGACAGCTCGGTTACAGTCCTAACATACTACCCTTAGCCAGAGGACCAGTGCTAAGTAAAGACAGCATGGTTACAGTCCTAACATACATCACTACCCTTAGCCAGAGGACCAGTACTAAGTAAAGACAGCATGGTTACAGTCCTAACATACTGCCCTTAGCCAGAGGATGGGTGCTAAGTAAAGAAAGCATGGTTACAGTCCTAACATACTACCCTTAGCCAGATGCCGGCTTCTTAAAAGATACATCAAATGTATTATTTTTGGTTGGTAATTTGAGTGTGTTCACTAAACGAGTGATTAGATTGACTGGATTTCTAGTAACCATCCACTCATGTCCTTTTTAATTACTCTATAGGGCTTATATTGCATTTATTCTTCAGTTACTAGACCGTAAATAGGTGTAATTCAAGTGGCTGGAACAGTTCAAGCCAATGAGTTTAGATTAATAGCTTAATTATCAACGTGTAAACACATGTCTGGTTGAACAGAATGCAAATAGATTACACTGTCTAGCTTACTAAACATATCACAACAGATTTCCCACAGGATTCTTAGAGTTATTTGAATTTGATCTGTCTAAACATCTGCTCAAAATTCACATGTACATACATGTAGAAAGAAAAAACATTGGTGCAGTAAATTGTATTGGTTAACCTTTCTTCACTTAAAATGAGAGATCACATACTGTACATGCATTTCTGATGCTTGTTTGTTGGATTGGGGTTTAACGATGTACATGTACTTAAGGTTATTTCATTCATGACAGCCTAATGGGTCAAGGAAACCACCCTCTGCACCATTGGCAACCAACAAATACAAGGCAGGACAATCACAGAAAGCAATGCGAAGATATCACCCACAAATCCACTTTATGTTGTCCTGTAGCTCCAAGAGCACCAGAACAACAGGAAGCCATTTCTGATGCAAATCTTTGTTATTTAACATAAATAATGCAAATGTTCACCATAAATTCAATTTAAATGTGCACAGAAAGTGAAAGACAGCTTGAAATAAACAATTTCTTGGGATAGATGGTAGCCACCTAGTGGGACCAAAACTACAAGTATACCCCTGTTTTTACTGTACATGAATGTCAACATTATTCAAAAGATTACGGAATCATAATTTTATATACTAAAATATGTCCCCAAAAAAAGCTCTTTATTGAACAAATATGGTTATTCAATCATGTTTTTTCTGCTGCAATGTAGTTAAAATTGCTTAAATCAGCTAAATTTGAATGGACAACAATATAGCTCGTAAAAAAATCATAGACAATTTTACACAGGTCCTAGAGGCCTGTGATTGGCTACATGTTTAATAATAACCAGCACATGTCATTTCAAACATGGAGGTTATCATTTTGCATAACGTTTACAAAAGATTAGTGAATTATAAAGAAGCTTAAGAATGATCCCTTGTGTGACTGTTTAAAAATTATAATACTTTTATGCCTCAAATTGTTTTGCTGTCTTTCTCCTTTAAGAAAAACATCAATGACATGACATAGGTCTTATTTAAGTCAGGAATGCCAAGTTTAAAGCTATCTTAGACATTCATTTAGACTTCTTCTGCCTTTCTTTCTATTAATACATGTAGATAAATTCAGGACTATTTCTTGCCATAAAAATAACGATTAAAACGGAATCTACCTGAAACGTAATTCAGCAGCTGCCTTTACTTCAAAATACATTACAGTTTGATGTACACATAAGAACATGTAATCATCTGAGGAACTATAGGATTACACGTTATTATTTCTTGTTTTAAAGGCTGTATTACTTGTATGACAAATGTCATTGGGGAAAGAGACTGATCTCAGAATCAAGTGACAACTGGTGAAGCAACAGTACAAAAAAGTTACAACAATAAAGCTAAAATTAAACACAGCACATTGTGTCGCTCTATGAAGGTTACTCAATACTGTATAGAAAGCCAAAGCAAATATAGTATGTTGTGCCACACTATGAAAGCTACTGTACTGTAGGGGTGTTACGATACACTCTCGCTATGATTCAATAACTATTTCGATATTGGCCTCACGATACGTATCGCCATACGGTACGTTCTTGATTCAGGCTTCGAAAGCTTAAAAATTCCCCAGTTATTAATGGCAAATTAAAACTGAATGGTTGGTTTGTTTACTTTATCGATTATTCCGTGAAATAAAAGCATTAGAGGATTCAAATAAATAACTATGTTAAATGCGACATTGCCTCCACCGGGATTTTAACTCTGGTGTCTGGCTAGCAGGGCCATAATACACATTTGTGGTGAAGCGATACAGGGCTATATAATATCGTATCGTATCGTTGGCAAAGATATAGCGATACCCTACTGTACTGGTACATGTAGTAAAACCAAACACAGTACATTGTGCCACTCTAAGAAGGTTACTGTATTAAAATTAAAAGCACACCATATATTGAACTACTCTATCTAGAGCCATTGTCCTGAAGCTATAGTTAATACAGTATACTCTACAACACTACAAACATAATGTACCACACTGTGATAGTTTTGTACTGAAAGTAAAAGCAAACACAGTATATTGTACCACTATATCTAGAGCCATTGTCCTGAAGCTATAGTTAATACAGTATACTCTACAACATTACAAACATAATGTACCACACTGTGATAGTTTTGTACTGAAAGCAAAAGCAAACACAGCACATTGTGTAACTCTATGAAGGTTATGTTCTGAAAGTAAAAGCAAACACAGTATATTGTACCACTGTATCTAGAGTCATTATCCTGAAGCTATAGTAAATACAGTATACTCTACAACATCACAAATGTTACTGATGGGAAACAAAAGCAAACACAGTACTTTGTGTCACTCCACATGTATGAACCGAAGGTTGGCTGTACTGAAACCAGAAGCAGATACAGCACATAGTGTCACTCCACATGTATGAACAGAAGGTTGGCTGTACTGAAACCAGAAGCAGATATAGCACATAGTGTCACTCCACATGTATGAACAGAAGGTTGGCTGTACTGAAACCAGAAGCAGATACAGTACATAGTACCGCTCTATAAAGTTACAGAATTAAAGCTAATAGTAAATAGAGCACACTGTACCACTCTATGAATGGTTACTGCCCAGAAAGTAAAAACGAGTACATGTTTCGTACCATCCAAATAAGAGTTACTCTGCTGAAGTGAAAACAAGAGTTTCTACTTCAAATCACCCCCCTCAATCAAAAGTAATGGATAAAAAAGCAAACTACATGTATTCTGCATTACCTGAATCTTCATTGTCATCACTTTCGTCCGTGTCAATAATTATTAAAGTAGACATCTTCTCAACTCTTCTTGAATTCTCCCAATAAATGATCCTTCACAATGATATGTATGAACACTTGTGGCCCATTTCTCTGAACACTAGGACGCTTATTGTGCAGAAATATTCACAATAGCATTTAATTATGAAAACAGCATGTGATTGCCTGTGTAGCTATTTAATACCCATGGGCACGCAGCAGATTGGGAAAAATGATCCAAATGATCCAAACGACAATTGTCACAAATCGAAGCCAATCAGTTCACAATACAACTGCTAGCTTTCATTTTCTTGCCCACACAGTACAAAGCACAAATACAAAAGTCTTGATGTTTTTCATAACACACGATTTGCTGTTAGGGTCTACAGGGAGTCCCGTCACATTAGACCATCAAATATAAGGGGTAAAGCTGTTTGACATAGAGCTAACACATGTGATGTTTCTTGGTCTCGGACTAGACACAGAGTGACTGGCATTACCAGTCAACCCCTTATAGCTGCCAGTCATTCACTCTCCTATAGTTTATAGCTACGGCCCACACATGTCAAGTCTTTTCCTCATTTCCTTAATACATCATATAAACAGCATTTCAACACTTCTAAATCACACCCCAGCTCTATACAGCTGGCAGGTAGATGAAAATAGCCCAATATTATGGAGAATTTGTGTTGTGCAGCTATCCCTTATAACAGTGCGACAGTTTTGTTTTCTCATGTTTCTACAGGATAACATTACCAGTGTATTAAAACAACAAAAAAGTCGATGACAAAAATCCCAAGAGGCTGAAAAATCTGTTATACATACAGTCTTTAAAAGTCAAACGTCTAAGAGCAACCTTATCCAATTTTATAACGAAAGTTACCCATAGACTGTTTGCCGTCAAGCTCATTAGAACTTAAGCTATACAAGTCTCAAGATAGGCCATCAGCATAAAACCAGGCAGTCTCCTGTTAGTCTTTGAGGATAAATGGTCCAGGACGCACACAATTAGGCTTGTCATCCATAAAAACTAACTCTAGAATCGGCAGTTTTAGTACAGGACAGAAATACTACCGACTAAAGACTTAATCTATACACATACATATTACACAAGCCTGCTAACGAACATGTAACATTACAACTATAATTTAATATATCTGCTGGCTTCCAGACTGTGCATGGATACCTAATAGGTTGAGTTTTTATGAAATCATGCACGTAGTAACCTTAACCTTCACATTTACATGTAATTAGGAGACAAGCTTGATTAGACCTGACCAGTATGTACCATGATTATGATAAATGCCATTCATTATGAAGAATAGTTTTCATAGCAGACTAAACAGACGAGACAAGCCATGAAATTCATACAGGTAGATGATCTCTGCTTACAATCTCATCGATATAATGATAGCACATGGCAGTTTGTTTGACTGGTGTTTAATGTCTCATGCCAAAAAGGTCTTTCCCTCAAGTGAGGAATTTGCATTTAACGTAAGCACATAGATGTGTTATAAGCACATGCATGTACATTAAATATACAAAGGATAATATTGAACTGATGTCATCTTCATCAGCATGTACAACCATTCTTTTATATTCATTATCTTCACAAGGAAACAGATGGCAGGGTATTAGGATAATATCTCTTAAGTCAATAAAAATCACAAAATGTTATCTCCAGCGGTCGTTGTGACCTATCAAAAACAGGAAGAGATTATTACAGCTAAACTACTCCATCGATCAATCAACATCAACATACATGTGTAAGTATAGTTTATTGAGTATTGACATACATTTAGCTGTTAAGTCATCAAGGAATGAAAATGAATACATTACATACACTTTTAACACGTGAGCTACAGAGGACCACAGTAGAATGAGAATGAATAGCATTCATCCAGGTAGAGGCAAAAAATACAAAAAAATTAAAACTGTAATCAGCAGTGATGTCAATTTAATAAAACTAAAATAATGTTGTGTTCTATCACAAAACCAGAAGTGGTTATCCAGAAATTGTATAATTATGACACCCCACTTCTAAATGTCGTTCAAAACTTTTAAAAATAAAATAATCTCTTACAG
>JAQQZZ010142150.1:0-13079 GCA_030265115.1 Mopalia vespertina | reverse complement strand
TCTCGCCTCTTACGATCGACCGAGGAAGCCGAGGGAATATTCTGCAGGGCCATGGCCCACCCGCTCCCTCACGGGGAGCTGTGGAAAGAGATGTAAACGCAAAAGTATTGCTTGGGAATACTGTCAAGGCCGAAACCTCTTGTCATATAAGGAGTGGCAACAACAAAAATGTTTTAAGCTAGTGCATCTTCAAATAATGCTGATGAATACTGAAATCACCTGTTACTTAGGATGATGTGCAAAGGCAAGATATTGCAAAGGGTAACTTGCAAATAAGTGTTACAATTTTGATAACTCAAAATTTAAGTGTTTGCATCGTCAAAAGAATGATTACAGCCAGCGGAGATCATCACTATTTTCCCACTCCTTCCATCACTTCTTCTTACATTTCACCAAGCTTTTTGTATCAAAGTAAGTTAAGCTGAACATTAATTAGACTTACCTGTCTGACAGCTATTCCCAGTGAGACCTCTGGGACACCTGCAAACTCCACTCATACACTGACCACCATTGGTACAGGGTGGATCACATTCAGCTGGAGATTTCCTCCGACACACATAGCCTGCGTTTGTTTTCACTAAATGCTCATCAGACCTACATGAGGGAGGGGCTTCCTGTTGAATATTAGATACAGATGGGTCACCAACAGAAGCTGCTTCTAGACAGACAGTACTTCCCTTTGATGTACGAAACAGTTTCTCCCCTTGTTGACAAATTTGAGACGAATCTTCTAATGGCTGTAGGCCTTCCACCGGAGCACAACCAGAATCAAGTTTTCCTGTTAATGGATTCCGTCCACTAGGTGAGCAGGGTGTTAGAGTTTGTCTTGGAGGAACAGCTTGATGGATTCCTGAACATCGAGCCTGTCCTAGAAGACTCTTCATCAAGCTGCTATCTCCACATAGTCCACGTAAATTACCAGGAATACACATATAAACCTTTCCTCTCTGGTATGGCTGGAATCCTGAACTACAAGACTGTCGTATGGTGTATTGGTAGGGAAGATTTGGATAACCTCCACCACATCCATTGCCGTTCATAATGCCCTGAGCACAACCACCATATTGAGGAGGAACACCATGTCCATTATGGCCACACATTCTGGTCTGACAAGGAGTCATAGGGGGTAAAGCATTCCTACATCCTGCAGAGTTACAAGGGACAAAACCAGACCACGGCATGTTACCTGATGAAGAACAGGGTTGCCCACTTGAAATCTGAATTCCATTTAGGCAGTTTGCATAAATGGGTATTCCTACTCTAGGTAAAGAACCTATACAATTTACACCGTTCTGACAAGGTCCAGGCATTCCAACATTTGGCTCACAGTTTGAGCCACCTTGACAAGGTGTAGGTCCAGCACAGTTCCCTCCACATGGTAGTCTTGGTCCATAAATTTCTGATTCTCTTCCTCCACAATTTTCACCAGGCTTACATGGTGGTTTTATTACAGAGTTTTCGTACTCCGGACAATCAATCCCTGAAGTACAGGGTTTCCTTTTTTGATTACCAAATTCTGGTCTGTAGCTTCTTTCGGTTAAAGTAGGCAAAGGCATCAAAGTGGATGGGCTTGTAACTGCATAGCTGCATTTAGGTCCATTTGGTGTTTGTTTTAAAACCTGACCATGTGGGCATGTGTCTTTTTCCTTACTTGATTTTTTTGAAACACTGTCTTTTCCAAAGCCAACATATTCACATGGCTGTCCAGCCACTCCCTCAAAATAAACTTTGCGATACCCAGGAGGGCATTCTCTATCATCTACCTCGTCCTCGTCTTTACAAATCAATTTTTCATTCTCGATTACGACAACATGGCCAGGAGGACAACCTTTTACTTTGTCAAGATCAGACCCAGTAACTTTTGGAATGTTCCTAAAAATGATGATCTGAATTTTGCATGCAAACCCTAATGGTGTCATGACTGATATTTGGCCTTTTGGACAAGGAATGGATTGGTCAATGATTGGTTGTAAATGGTCGTCATCTACACAAATATCACCTTCATTTGTAGCATGAACCAACTGTCCTGGTTGACAAAGTGAGCTCTTTTGAGGAGTTGATATAATGTTTTCATCTGAATCAACTTTATTAATGACAAGATGTCTACAAATAAACTTTCCGTCTCTCAAAACAGGAACCTGGCCTCGAATGCAGATTGGTTTAGAAGAAGATGGAATTGAATTATCCACTGTATCCAGAATATCTTTTCTGAAGAAGCAAACGGTTCCAGTAGGTGTAACAATAGCTACCTTAGCAGGAGAACAGTTGAACTCCTCATCTATAACTGGCTCAAGCGTTTTTTCATAGATGCATATTAAACCAGATACAGACTCCCCAACAAGCTGACCAGTACTACATGCTGAATCTGATGTGACAACTGAAACAGTGGATGTATCTCGGTCCAACGGAAAGGACTCACAAAAAAATCCATTTGGTCCTAATACTGATCTGTGTCCTGGAGGACAGGTGAAAACAGCATTTGACACAAATGTTGATTGTACCTGAGTAGCTATCTCTGGCTTTTGAATTAATATTCTTTCTCTCAGTCGACATGATGTTCCAGAAGGTGTTAAGACTGCAACTTGTCCCCGAGGACAAAACACTGAACTATCTATTACAGGGTCTAATGAATTACGATACACACACAAATCTCCTGCTCCTGTTTTATGAACCATCTGACCTGTTCTGCAGCCAGCTGAAATAACGTTTGATCTAGTGGTTAAGTTTGGAGTAACCGGTACTTTTATGGAACCGTAGAACTCATCACTCAGGATTATTTTCTTTGCTTTACAAGCAACTCCATTTGGTGTTAAAACACCAATTTTCATACCAGGGCAATCAAATTCCTCATTAATTATTGGTTGTCCAGTTTCTTCATCTACACATATTCTAGAGGACTTAAGTTTATAAACTTTTCGTCCAGCACCACAAGGGCCAGGAACAGTGGTTACATTTTCTAGTTTTGCAAACTTTCCAAATATTTTTGCACTGTTCATGAAGCAAATTGGTCCATTAGGAGTTAATACTGCTTGTCTGTTTGTCTTACATAAAACAGAGGGATCTACTACTGGTTTAGAAGTTTTTGTATCAATGCATATGGGGCCATAATCTGTGTCTAATACCGTTTGACCAGCATTGCAGGTAACTGTTTCTGTGGTAGTTGACAGGGACTGAGATTCATCTGTCATACTGGCATGACTGGTATAGACATCTGGAGCAGAAGTTGACAAATCGAAACCAACTGTTGATACATCAGAGACATAGGTTGAGATGTCTGGATAGTCTGTAAACAAGACATGACCACTGGATACTACAGTGTTTGATGAAGCTAGAGATTCAATTGTTGTAGCTTGGACACTTTCAGAGGATGTATTTGGAACAGTAGTTGACACAACTGGGTCATGAGTTGGCATATCTTGTATATCAGTTGTCATTCCTAACAAAGTCGTTGACATACCACGGTCATCAGTTACAATATCAGTGTCTGAGATGGAAGTTGACATAACTGGGTCATCGGTGGCTTCATCTGGGACAGAAGTTGACATAATTGGTTTATCAGTGGCTACATCTGGGTCAGAAGTTAACATAAATAGGTCATCAGTAGCTTCATCTGGGACAGAAGTTAACATGATTGGGTCATCAGTAGCTTCATCTGGGACAGAAGTTAACATGATTGGGTCACCAGTGGCTTCATCTGGGACAGAAGTTAACATAATTGAGTCATCAGTGGCTACATCTAGGAAAGAAGTTGTGAAACCATCTGACGTTTTCCCTACGTTCATTATTTTTGCGATGAGGACTGATCTAAGCATACAAATATCCCCTGATGGGGTAACAACAGACACTAATCCATCTGCACAATTAATGTTTTTATTTAGAACAGGTTGGTGTGTCTCTGTATAGAGACAGATTGTCCCATAGTCTGACTGATGTGTTGTTTGATTTTCTCCACAAGACCCTGGTACTTGAGGCACTATATCTTTATTTGCTGATTTAACTGTACTCATTTTGGTGGCTGGTTTCTTTGCTGTTAGAACAATGATAGCGGAAATCAATTTACAGGAAGTCCCATAAGGTGTAAGAACTGGAACTTTTCCATCATCACAAGATACATTCTTATCCAGCACTGGCTGTTGTGTTTCTTTGTCAACACAGATTGGTCCCACATTAGTGTTTAGTGTTAAGCATGTGGCAGGAGCTGATATATTGACATCACTTTTCTGAATAGAAGACAACTTCGCAAAAATTACTTTGGTTAACATACAGAATGTTCCTGAAGGTGAAACTACAGCCGATTGTTCATCAGGGCATAACATTTCAGCGTCAATGACTGGAGTTTGTGATTTTTCAAATACACATATGACTCCAACATCTGTCTTGAAAACAATTTGACCAGACTCACATTTTAATAATGCTGATCTAGATGATGGTGCAGGTGAGGTTGTTATTGGTATTTTTGATAATTTTGCAAACACCACTGATTTTAACATACAAAATGTGCCAGAGGGAGATTGTACAGCTATTAGTCCATCAGCGCAATCCATGGTATCATCAACAACAGGTTGATTTGTATGCTCATCGACACAGATTAAACCTGATGTAGTGCCATGTATTACATAACCCTTTCCGCAAACTGGTTGGGACACACTACCTACAGTATTTATATCATTGTTCTTGGAGATCATTGTAAGGATAAGTGATTGTGCTTTACATTGTACACCACTGGGAGTATAAACTGGTAACTGTCCTTTCTGGCACTTTACAAATTCATCAATAATTGGCTTCATGGTTATATTATCAAGGCATAAGTCTCCAACTTCAGTGTCTTTAAATATTTGTCCTTCTGGGCATATGTGTAAAGATATATTTGTTGATAAATTCTCAGTATAGTCACCAAAAGATTTGAAAAATTGACCAAACAAAATTGAACGGAGCACACATTCTGGCCCAGTTGGTGTTTGAACTGAAACCATTCCCACTTCACAAGTAACATCTGCATCGATAACAGGCTGGTTATTTTCCCTGGATACACAGATGAGACCCGCTTTTGTTAGCAGCGTTAGTTGTCCATCAATGCATGTCTGATTTTGTGATTGGACAGAGAATGTAGCTAACATGAAAGAACGCAATGCACAGAAAGTCCCTGATGGTGTTACCAAGGGTATTTCACCACTAGGACATGCCGTCTCTGGATCTATGACAGGCAACAAAGAGTCTTTATAAAGGCAAATGTCTCCAAGTTTGGTCCAGAACACTTCCTGTCCACTCTTACAAACTGATCTACCAGGACCAGGAAATCTGGAAATAGCAGGAGAATATTTTGGAAATATTTCTGTCTGCAGCATACACTGAGTTCCAGAAGGAGTGACTACGCCAATTTGCTCTTCAGGGCAATCTTCAGTGTGATCAATTACTGCTGACAATGTATCTGAATGAACGCAGACTAGGCCAACACTTAATTCCTGAACAATACGATCTTCACCACAAGTAAAACGCACAGATATGTTAGAAGCAGTTATATTTATAGAAACAGGTCCCTCTTTAAGAAAAGTCAGAGTGTCATATCTGAATTTACATGTTGACCCAGAAGGAGTTACAGCTGGAACTTGGCCTTCTTCACATTTCAATGTCCCATCAAGTTTTGGTAATAATATATATGTATGGAAACAAATCAGACCAGCTGCTGTTTCATAGATTCTGAAAGCATCACAGGGTGGTGTTATGTTTGCATGTACTGTGGGGTCAATGTCAACTGACAGAGCAGTGAATATGACTGATCTAGCTTTGCAAGCAGTACCAGTAGGTGTGATCACTGGGATTTCATTATCTTCACACAACTGGGTTTCATTGGTCACAGGTAATGAATTATTTAAATGTATACAAATTGGACCCTCTGAAGTTTGTAACACTTTTTGTAATGGATCACAATATAAATCTGATGACGATCCATTTATCTCCACTGATATTCCAGACTGAAGTTTACAAAGTGTGCCTCTAGGGGTCACCACAGGCACTTCATTGGAGGGGCAAGAACTAGTTTTATTGAAGATGGGAAGACTTGTGTCACTGTGGACACAAATTGGACCTGCAGCAGTTTCTAAAACTGACAGTTTTTCTCCACAATATAGAATTGGTTCTGTGTCTGCAGGAACAGGTGTGAGTAAAGCTGACCTCAATCTACAAAAAGTACCTTTTGGTGTAATAATGGGTGCATGTCCATCTGAACATGACACAGTTTCATCTATCATGGGGAGAAGTGTTTCAGAATGAATACATATGGAGCCTGCAGCTGTGGCTAACACACTTTGTCCCGTCTTACATCTCCTTGCCACTGGTTCCTTTTTAACACTATCTTTTGGTGATGGCTGCTTCAACACCCTGGCTAAAATTGCCGACCTTAATTTACACAAAGTTCCTAAAGGTGTAGCAAATGCTGTCTGATCATCAGGGCAATCTACTGTTTCGTCGATGATGGGAAGCACAGTTTGTAAATCAACACAGATTGCCCCACTACAGTTATTTTCTTCACCAGTTTGGGGTTTGTGGTCATGTTTGTGGGATGTTCTTGTCAATATTGCTGATTGCAATTTACAAAAGCTTCCAGTTGGTGTAACAACTGATGCCTGACCATCGGGGCAGCTAAGAGTGTCATCAATGACTGGTAACAATGTTTCTCTATATATGCAAATAGCACCAGCTGCAGTCTGAAGTACAGACTGACCCTGTTGACAACTTTCAAGCTCAATTTCCTCTTCAGTAATTGATAAACTTTGCATATCAGATCTTGAGAAGCAATATGTCACTACAGGAGTAACAAGTGCAACTTGCCCATTGGGACAAGCTGGGAGAGTAATTGATAAACTTTGCATATCAGATCTTGAGAAGCAATATGTCACTACAGGAGAAACAAGTGCAACTTGCCCATTGGGACAAGATACTTTTGGATCAATTACAGGCTGTTTAGTCTCTTGATCTACACAAATATATCCGTTAGCAGTTTTGCTCATAAGCTGCCCTACATTACAGAATCCATACAGTGTATAAAGACGCACATCTTCTCTCAGTTTGCATGTCATCCCTTTAGCTGTCAAAACACCTATCTCGTCAAAATCACAAATTGTCTCATCATTTATCACAGGTTCTCTAGTATACTTATCTAAGCAAAGTGATCCTGATAAAGTCTGAAACTCTAAGAGGGACTGACCACATCCTGATTCTAACGACAGTTGATCTATGTCAGTCACAGTTAATATTTTGCCAATCGCTCCAGCAGATCTACATATACTTAACTGTGGGGAAATAAAGGCAATTTGATTTCCTGAACATAAAGCATTGAAATCCACAGCTGGTTCAGAAGAAGTATAATTTATACACAAAAGTCCAAAGTTTGTTTGTTGGAGTGAACTCCCTGATGGACAAATATATTCTGATTCACGGATTATTTCTAATCCAGTCCATCTACATTCTGATCCTAGCAATGTCTCCACTTCCACTTGACCAAGATGACAAGATCCTTGTACAATAAAGGTATGCCCAGTAGGTAAAACCAGTTGATTAATATCTTGGCATTGTTCTCCAGTGGGTGTCTGGACCAATTGTTGGCCAATTGGACAAATAGTGTTGGAACTGGAATTCACAATCCACGATTCAGTTGAATTATGAATTATGGAACTTTCATATTCCACATAGAGTGATGTTCCTATACAAATAGGCCCTGACTTTGTATCCATATAAGTTTGACCTGTGGGACATGATGGAGGTAAATCCCCTCTACGCTGTGGCAATCTGCTGTAATATTTACACTGGAATCCATTACTTGTTTTCACAGCAATCTGACCTGGGGGACAATTCAGTTTTGCTGTCTGATTCAGAGTTTGTTGAACCACAGGAGTATCAGTAATATTAATACTGGACAGGGAGCTGTTAGTAATAAACGTTTCCCACGCTAAAAGTTCATCAGTGGTAGGCTTACACTGAATGCCATTGTCTGTCTCCATCAGAGACTCTCCTTCATCACAAACATCTCTTTCAGGAGGACTAAGGGGAGCGAAAGGACTGCATATTGTTCCAGACATCGTTTTTATAGTTTGATAATCATCTGGGCATGATGACTCCAGAACTACTGTCCCTCGACATTCATATCCTGTATTTGTAGTTATCAGGGTATGACCAATAGGACATTGGATTGGTGTGGATAAAACATCTTCAATAGAAGGATCTCTACAGATGTACCCAGCTATTGTTTCAATGTACACTTCTTGTTCTTCACAATTAACAAAAATATGTTCATCAGCTTTGTTTCGACACAGTATTCCCTGTGCTGTAATGATCATAATCTTGCCTTCTTTTACACAATAGTTGATAAATGGGGGTGGTGTTGCCTCGATAGGAACAGCTTCAGCAATTCTGTTCTGTTCTTCCTCTACACTTTCTATCTTATTATTGACATCAATGTCGGTCTCGAAATAAACGTTACCTAAGCTTTCTAAAACATTCCCATTGGATGAGCTCAAGTTATGTCTAGGTTGTAGGCTTTCTGCTGGCAATGGTTTACATACTTCAAAGTCATTGATTGTTATCTTTTCAAAACCAACAGGGCACTGTCCAAAGTCATCAATCTTTATTGGGTGTGGTGTGGTTAGATCAAGATCATTCAAATCTTCTGGGTAGTAGCAAAGATCGCCTCGACAGTACCTTCCGTCTTTCTGCAACATTTCCTCTTCGTTTAATCCTTCTTTTGCTGTGATGGATGCTTCTTTTGTTATATTTGAGACTGCATCAGTTGAAACAGATGCTGGAGTTGTTGAACTGACAGCTTCACTTGTTGAAATGTGTACTTGAGTTGTTGAATTTAGAACATGATTCCCTGAAGCTTGTGTATGTATTAAGGAGATGGCTTCTTGGTTTGTAAAAGTAGGCACCTGTGTAGTTGTTGATATAGAGGACACTTGCGGACGAACAGTGGATGTCTTTAATGCCTTATGTTGCTTTGCCTTTTTCTTTCTCTGCCTTTGTTTAGACTGTTTGCGCTGTTTAAAAGACTTTCTGAACTTTATCCTTGTCTTAATCCCAGACTTCATGGCATCAGACAAAGTCTCGCCATTATTTGCTGGCTGACTAGTAAATGGAGTGGTAGGTTTAATTTCAAAAGGTTGATACACATCTGGAAAATGAGGACAATGAGTTCCTTCACAGGGATGTGTATATCCCACTCCTGCTGAGTCTGGTGGGATTTCTTCCCAAAATATTGCTCTAGATCCTTGATTGGGTGGGCTTAACACGCTTGGGTCAAATTTCTGGTCATGTTCTCTATCATCAAAATCAAATGGCACAAGTTTTTTCCTATCATACTTTCCAAATACCTGCTTTGTTAGCTCTGGAGGAAGTTGCCCATATGTTGCTTGTGGGTTAAACCTTGATGGCATGTTATATGGATCAACTCTCCCTTGATGTGGTCTGTAATGTGGTTGTCTAGGTTGAACAACATTTGGTTGTCTATGCTGTCCATTGTCTGGTTGACTTGGAAATCGAACACCTGGCTGTCTAGAATATTGTTCAGATCTGGACAAATCTGATCCATCACCAGCACCGGTTGGGTGAGGGTGCCTTTTTGAGGATTGTTTTCTGTGAATCCTCACTCGAGCCTGAATGGCTAGTTGAGGTTTTGATGAAATAGGGGGACTTTCACTGGGTACTTGCACTCGAGGATCTAACATATCATCTATGTATTGTCTCCTATGGTTCACACGGTCAACCCTCTGAGATTCAACCAATGTCTGTCCTGGGAAATACAAGAGCATAATTAATTTTTAAAAGTGCTCTATAGAATTTATTTTAACAAAAATCATGTATGTGGATAATTCTTAGGATATTGAGAGTCGCGATACTATGATAAAATAATAGACAATGTACAGTCCTTAGTCTCTTTATAACATAAAAGGAGTACAATTATGGAAAGTTAGCTTGTGTAATCTCAGATTTTTTAAATAACATATGTGACATGTATATATTGCATCACAAATTATTCAATTGGCATTAAAGGGAAAGACAACTGTTTTTCGACCTAAACTTATTATTTTTATTGAATATTTTTAAAGACAAACTGTATTGCACTTGCATAGCCGTTAATTAGTTAATTTAACATGCGGGACTGACATCATTGTTCGAAAACACGGCCTGTCACCAGTGTGTGCGGTTGCTTATGGATGCATTGGAAGGCATATATAACAACACGGCGTATACACAAGCTTGGTCATCTAAGTGCAATGTTAATCTGTTGTATACATATCAAAATAGCTGTTTGAGTAACACATATGTTTAGCATGTTTTCAGCGGACATGCGGTTTTAAAAAATCCGGATTTAAGTACCAGATTGATATGTACAAGCGGTTCGTTGTTGTTGTCGTTTCGCATGGGGACGGAACCCTCACTTTCGGCTTTATATGAAAGCATCTACCAGTGCAGGCAATAGGGGACAGCCACAACTAGATGATATAACTATCATGTTTTCGAACAATGACGTCAGTTCCGGTTTTTAAATTAACTAATTAACGGCTATGCTAATTCGATTGCAAGTGCAATACAGATGGTGGTCTTTGGAAATATGCAATTAAATAAAAACTTTAGGTCGAAAAACAGTTGTCTTTCCTTTTAATTTTATAATACATACTTGAAGTGTGTTCTTCGGGCAGTTGTGCACATGTTTTCCCATCACTGTGTAGTTTGAATCCACGACGACATACACAGAGGAATCCCCCAACTGTATTACGGCAACCATGGCTACAAACATGGGAATATTCTTCACACTCATCCACATCTAGGGGAAAAAAGTAATTTCAGCTTTAGTTTCTTTGCGAAATTACAATATCATCAAAATCTAACAAACTTATTGATAGTGTTATCGATATAACATGTTAATATGCTTCATTCATACCTTGTTATTAATAAAAATATTGCAAGAGGTTCATGAAATACACTGCAAATATAAATGTTTCAACTATTTATTTCAGTAAACTTGGACAGATTGTGTGGCTTAAATGACACTTTTGTTCAGGGTTTCATTTCTGTGAAGGGATTACTATCCAAAGGAAGATATAGTATATGTGGATGTATGGTGTATTATTTTTTATTATCCAAAATGCACCTTTCATTTCATTTCATTGAATTAACTTCACCAATATACAGTTATATAACAATCATACAAACATAAACATAAGATATTAAATAAAGCATTTTGAAGGAGGTAACGTTAATCAGACATGAAATTAAAGTTATACCACAGAAAACCAATATCACTCAAAGAATTTAGGATCAGTTTATAATTGTTACAGAATCAAATAAATCTGTTAAGAAATTTAACCACCAATGTCATTAGACAGTCAGAACTTTATACACAGTAATAAATGTTTTCCACCTGATATAACCACCAAGGGAAGGTATCTACATGTACATGAGTCCTGGAGAAAGAACAAGAAAGAGGCCAAACAGACACAGTCATTAACCTGATCTTTCAAAAGTGAAATTTTAGGCCAAGGTAAATCATGGTAAATAAATGGATTAACATTGCTGAACTTCAACAGATTGGCATAAAATAAAAGTGATCTTTGCTAAAACCTACCATTACACGTTCTCCCATCATGATCTAGAGTGTATCCAGAGACACAGTAGCACTGTGCTACAGCATCGATGCTGTGACATTTTTGCTGACATGTCAATCTCTCACAACCACTGTCAGATATAGCTTCTTCTGCTGCCAGGTGTCCTCTTCTCACAGATCTGTCATATTTATACTCTGAAATACAGATCATAGATTTGTTTATTTGATTTTGGCTTTACTGTGTTCCTAAGGTCATTTCTCACACACGGTGGAGTGCCAGTCATATTGGACAGTGCAGAAAATTATACTTGGCATCAATGACAACAAACAATTTTTGTGAAACACAATCACAGGCTTTAAAACAAGTAAGATGCAATAAGGGTGTACATATACAACCCGAGTTGTCACCACAGAACAACTCAATATTGCCCTCCACTCTGGGAACCATTCTATGTTTCAGACATAGAAATAAGATAAACGGTTTGAGTTGAGTAAATTTGAAATCTGTTAAGACATGTAACCCCCTACAGTAGCTTATGAGGTAGTCAGGGCTTAACCCTTATATTTCATCTGAAACTTCAAATTTTGAAGTAATTTGTTTTTTGTATATGCTTAAGCATTTTACTGTCTGATTGTGTCAAATTTAGACTATCGAAATGTATTGTGTGTCAAAAAAAGGTACTTTGAACCAGCAGTGGCTTCAAAATAATCTGGATAGATCATATCCAAATATATTTGTGGTAAAAAATAAACTGTATAATAGCTAACATGAAACCCATATATGTAAAATAAACAAAATCATATGGTCTTTTTGAGTATTAACGACAATGTTTTAAGAAACTACAGATAAAACATAATACATGAAAATGGAGAATGACTGTTGTTGGCGAATATAAATATACCACCAGTTGATAGATATTAAAGATTGTATGGCTTTGGTTATCACCACATGTAAGGGTTTATAAACAAGTATAAGAGCTCCCCCTGTGTCTGAGATTATTCCTAGGCAAACACTATTTCAAAACCACATGGCTACTTATAAACACTTACAACCCCCAATATGTTTTCACATCCAATTTTATTATGTGTCAAAATCAAGAGAATGTGGGAGAAAGAAGAAATTAGATAAACGCTTATATATCAAATGATGTGAGTAAAATTGAAGTGGCTTGACATAACAAGCACCCCTTATGGTACCGTTGCTACTGTAGTCATCAAGATGGAAATTGAAAATCTTGTTCACTCAGTAAAACTAGTATTTCTTTGAGTACATGTATTAAGTGTGCATATATCAAGTACAATAAAATATACTATTACTTTCTCCAAAGATGATACACTCTTTCTAGTCCACAAGTTGATATGAAATTTCTATCCCAAAAGATTATATGATATTACATGTACTATCCCCAAAGATTATACGATATTACTATCACTTAGTTGATATGACATTTCTATCCCCAAAGATTATATGATATAACATGTA
>JAQQZZ010142139.1:2500-13080 GCA_030265115.1 Mopalia vespertina | reverse complement strand
TACTGACAGAAGACGTCATTGTCAAGGGCCTTCTTGATTATTACAGACCGAATACGTCATTCTCAAGGGACTTCTTGATTATTACTGACAAAAGACGTCGTTGTCAAGGACTTCTTGTTTATTACTGACAGAAGACGTCATTGTCGAGGACTTCTTGTTTATTACTGACAGAAGACGTCATTGTCAAGGACTTCTTGTTTATTACTGACAGGGACTTCTTGATTATTACTGACAGAAGACGTCATTGTCAAGGACTTCTTGTTTATTACTGACCGAAGGCGTCATTGTCAAGGACTTCTTGATTATTACTGACCGAAGACGTCATTGTCAAAAACTTCTTGTTTATTACTGACAGAAGACGTCATTATTAGGGACTTCTTGATTATTACTGACAGAAGACGTCATTGTCAAAGGACTTCTTGTTTATTACTGACAGAAGATGCCATTGTCAAGGGACTTGTTGTTTATTACTGACTGAAGTCGTCATTGTCAAGGGACTTCTTGATTATTACTGACAGAAGACGTCATTATCAAGGAATTCTTGATGATTACTGACAGAAGACGTCATTGTCAAGGACTTCTTGATTATTACTGACAGAAGACGTCCTTTTCAAAGGACTTCTTGTTTATTACTGACAGAAGACGTCATTGTCAAGGACTTCTTGTTTATTACTGACAAGGACTTCTTGATTATTACTGACAGAAGACGTCATTGTCAAAGACGTCTTGATTATTACTGACAGAAGACGTCATTGTCAAGGGACTGCTTGATTATTACTGACAGAAGACGTCATTGTCAATGACTTCTTGTTTATTACTGACAGAAGACGTCATTGTCAAGGGCCTTCTTGATTATTACAGACCGAATACGTCATTCTCAAGGGACTTCTTGTTTATTACTGACAGAAGACGTCATTGTCAAGGACTTCTTGTTTATTACTGACAGAAGACGTCAGTCATTGTCAAGGACTTCTTGTTTATTACTGGCAGAAGACGTCATTGTCAAGGACTTCTTGTTTATTACTGACAGAAGACTTCATTGTCAAGGACTTCTTGTTTATTACTGACAGAATTCGTCATTGTCAAGGGACTTCTTGT
Source organism: Mopalia vespertina (assembly GCA_030265115.1). Taxonomy (NCBI): domain Eukaryota; kingdom Metazoa; phylum Mollusca; class Polyplacophora; order Chitonida; family Mopaliidae; genus Mopalia; species Mopalia vespertina. The sequence goes on along the minus strand of JAQQZZ010142139.1, from coordinate 11,982 downwards.
GTATTACTTACAGAAGACGTCATTCTCAAGGGTTTTCTTTTTTATTTTGCGTTAAATATCGGACGATATTCTTTTCTGTCCACCTTTTCGGGAAAAAATACAAAAACAAAAACTAAAAAATGTATTCAGTATACAAGAGAGTGATACACAAGACCATCCACTTCAGACCAAAGATAAGCACCATTTGATTATAACCGTCGCCGTCTTACCTCCATGGCATTGCGTATAGACCGCTTGGTCATAAACCAGGACCATTTTGAATAAAGTAATAATCGGTAAATTACCACAAATTGTTCGATCGTCGTGCTGTATATTACAGCTGTATAAGTACACCTGGATACACCTGCAGATCGATGCAATTCTTTTTAAAGCTGATAACAAAATTAATTATTCTTAATTCCAGAATTTGTTCCATTTTATATCGACCCACATTACACATTTACACATTTGTAAACAGCTGGACTTTTCCGTATCTGAGGCTGAGAATAGAGATCCGGCACGTGACATCCTGGAAAGATCGGGTTTATCCCAAAGTTAAAGTCTGCGTTGAAATGCTAGATGGTACTTGATGGTTACAGAATGGAGACCCACTAGCGCTACCGGTTGGAACTAAATAACCACCTCGCACCTAATTGTATTGCGCACTGTCATTGTCCATTATTTGCCCAGTCTTCTTTTTGTTTGTTCCACATGTGTGGGTGATTTCTCGATACAACATCCACTAATTTAGTGACCCTAGCTGTGTCAATGCATCCCGTAGAGAAATAGTCGCCGCCTTTAATTACTTCAATTTCAATTCGTTGTCGTTCTGCTGTGGGCCTCTGTAGCTCAGTCGGTTAGAGCGATTGTCCTGAGTTCGAAACCGTTCGAACAGTTCGAAACAGTTGAGGCAAGCTCAATTGTCTTTGTTTGTTGCTAGTGGAGTCGAGGGTGGTTTCCTTTACCCATTGGACTGGCACGCGTCATGTGGGTGAAATAACCTTAAGTACAGCGTTAAATCCTAATTGAACAAGCAAACAATCCACTAGCGATATTCCGTACTCGGTGTGTTAAACATACTCCCTTATGACTTCATTTAAATGTTATTTGAAGGGCCCCGGTGGAGACTGGAAGATCGTTCATAAAAGCACAAACTGCATGGCCCATAAAGCTACATCGTACATACCACTACTAAGGCCACGTGAGTAATCTATTAGATATTATTGCGAGACAAGTTACACATTGGTAAATTTTATATCCTAAGAAAATAACATGAGTGACCTCTGGGCTAATATGATGTTGTGTTTGGACCGGATTTGAGTTCCTATAAGTTCCATAGGCTCCCGAGAAAGCTCGGTGAGTATGGCCTAGCATACAATTATGAAGGATAAATATAAACAAAGTGATCGCGGTTGAAAAAGATTTCTAAGTGATAAAATATTGACACTATTATGGTCCCTTAATGGAATATTCGAATTCAAAAGCATTGCCCTGTTTGCTTTATTCGCTCGCCGAACTGAAATGAAGATACCGTGGCAGGCTCATCCAAGAGTAAATATTTACCGAAGAGCACGGTGATTTGAGAAGATAGCTCGACTGTCGTCGCCCGGATAAACACCTGCTTCTCCCGTGATGACTGTGCAGATGGATACCCTTGTTCTCCTTGTAATGAACTGACGAACTTAGGCCAAATTATGATAGCGCATTCATAGAGTTGTCTAATAAGGCTCACATATACAAAGTCTTGCTTCAAAGAGCAGTTAATTTCATACCATGTTTTTTCACACACGATTCGATTTTTACAGAAACACAGTAAAAACATATGCTCAATTGAATGTCATTGGTTGGTTTGAAGGATTCGCTGGGAAGAGCGAAAATAAAAACAAGGTGGAACATAGCATGGGTCAAATAGTGTCGCATTTATTTAGACATTATTTGTTTTCGTCAAGAAATGGAAACACATTAGCTCACGCATTGTGTGAATGTAACTATCATAGAAAAATTAAAAAGAAACATGAAAAATTCCCAAAATGTGACGTATGTGGAGTAAAGTATATAAATAATTTACATGTTTAGAGTTAAAATAAAGAACAAAGGTATTTGGAGTTACATTAAGAAGTAACACAGTGGAGCAAAAGAAAAAAGTAACGTGTTTTGAGTTAAATAAAGAAGGAATGCATTTTAGACAAACTAAATAAGTAACATACTTGGAGTTTGATAAAGAAGTACCTATTTAGGGAAAATACGAAGTAACACATTTAAAGTTAAAGAAAGAAGTAATGTATTTGCAGTTTACTAAAGAAGTAACGTATTTAGAGCAAAACAAACAAGTAACGTATTAAGAGCAAAACAAAGAAGTGACGTATTAAGAGCAAAACAAAGAAGTTACGTATTAGGAGCAAAATAAAGAAGTGACGTATTAAGAGCAAAACAAAGAAGTAACGTATTAAGAGCAAAACAAACAAGTAACGTATTAAGAGCAAAACAAAGAAGTGACGTATTAAGAGCAAAACAAAGAAGTGACGTATTAAGAGCAAAACAAAGAAGTAACGTATTAAGAGCAAAACAAAGAAGTGACGTATTAAGAGCAAAACAAAGAAGTAACGTATTAAGAGCAAAATAAAGAAGTAACGTATTAAGAGCAAAACAAAGAAGTGACTTATTTAGACCAAAATAAAGATTTAACATATTATGAGCAAATTAAAGATTTAATGTATTTAGAAAAAAATAAAGAATTAACGTATTTGGAGTTTACGTACACGCAAAGAAGTACGTTTGTGGAAAAAACCAAGAAACTATCGTATTTGTAAGTTTTCATCAACGGTTATTGGTGGTTTATGTTAGTCGTGTATTTGTTAGAACGATTCAGTCACAATAAAACCCTGAAAACGATCTCTGTAAGAAGATCGAAACGTGACCGATATAAGTAGTCACAGTACATTGTTCATAGTATCACCAAATTTCTAAATGCCACGTAAATAAACCATAGCAGATATTTTGATCAACCATTGCACTGGATTTCAACTTTGGATTGTTTCTTGGTTCTTGGATTGATGTTTAGCGCCATACTTCACTCATATGACTGCGTGTCAGCATGATGTGTGAAGGAAAGCACGATAGACATCCCTCACAACTTACAATACAGGACAGTCACAGGACAATACAAAGACACCACAAACCATGTTGCCCTTTAGCTCTGGGAGCACCAGGGCAACAGAAGGCTCCTTCCCAACCACCCGCTTAACGTTTACAATTGTCAGGTACACAGATATCAAGTCAATTATTTGAACTTCCTGAAAACAAGGGACCAAGTTATTTGAATCTGTTTAAAGCGATCATCTCATTTCGGGCTGTGAACAACGAACAAATATTTGAGGACGGGACTATGAATATAATTAGAGCCGTGTACAATCCAGTGTGAGACTGGAAACAGTACCCAGTGCGTTAACTGTATTTCCTTAAAATTATCAAATCCAATCCCCTAAGCCTATTTCGCGCGAAGCAATAATACAAAGCAAATAAAGAGAATTGCTAACTTGTGTTAAATAACCATTCTCTATGACCACGTGGTTTGTTTCGTGAGATAGAAAACATCGATAGGACAGCTATCCCAGCTGGAATAACACCGCCTTTGATGCAAAGGGTAATTGAATAATATCAACCTTTGTTTAGTAACAGTTCTGATCGATTGGTTGTCATTGTGTCGACCAGATACTTGGTATATACAGTCAAAATATTGATACCTCGTATCAGTCTAGAAAAATAAACATTCATAAATTGAATATTACAAACCAATGATACGAGAGATATGTAGCTATATAAAACACATATCATGTCCGATTAAAGTCAGTTTATAAAAATGTAAAATACTCTGTGTTATTTTTTAAGTCATATTTTTATTTTGTTAACGTATTTAAATTAACAAAGAAATTTAATTAACTTGACAGCGGATATTATTTTACAATGGCTCTCTGACAATAACTTTTATCTTCGAATATTTGCGCCGGAGTTTAGAAAATAGTTTGGTTGAAAAAACGTCTGATTTTACAGTAAATCTGGCTTTTATTACTCAAAACAGTTTTATAGTGTGATAAGAGTATTTGACAGCAGAACGCTGTTGTGGTAGAATAATAGAGCGATAACATATAAGAATAGTCCTAATATACTGCACAGGGTGATCTCCCCTGGCATTGTAAAATCGCAATCGTTGCATCTGTCATTTTATTGTTCGCACGAAGCCACATATTGAAGTTTTATCGTTTATTTCTTTTATTATGGTTGCATAAAATGGGTGAATGGTACTTTATATTATATGGCTGGAAAAAATACCATACGGGTATCTGCTTAAACAAAGCCGACTTGATTGACACTTGCTTTGTTTTTTTCGTAAGGTTTGCGACTTTTGTTATGTTTAAACGACCTAAAACGCTACATATTGACTGCTTTATATTTATCACACATAAACCAATTCAGTATAGGTAAATGTCAACATTTTGGCATTATTAAAAACAATTCTTCGTAAATGCTGGCGTGAATGCCGTGGTGAAATCAGACAGTCTTGCTGATTGAATGACTCAGTTTTGGGTGTTCAATCTGACCCCATCTGAATAAGCTTGTGCAAATCGTGGGTTTTGTGGCAATCTAGAAAGAATAAATTTTATTTAGTGAAAAAAGATTTAGCGGTGGGGTTTTTGACGTTTAGAATTTTCGCTTGAATCTATAAAGAAATATAGGGCAAAATACTATATATCTACCTAAAACCGTCTTTGTTGATAAGTTAGATGGTACTTGATGGTTACAAAATGCTAACATATAATAGACTAATGTGACCCCATATTGAAAAGATGACCTGCCCTTTTGACAAGGTTATTTTTAAATCGTGGCGTCAAAAATGTTAATATTACGAGCGATGTACCGGGAAGAACAGTGCATTGACGTCACGATTTAGCACCAAAAGAGCCACTCTCCTGTGAAATACGAGTCATTCGTTACTCTTCGCTGCTCAATCATACACAGTGAACTCGTGGAAGAGAAGGTATAACAGAGCAAATCTCTTCACTTTGAACACGAAATATGGCAGCACATCATTGCCACAAAAAAAGGTCGATCGGTTAGTTGACGGAGTCCAATGGCGCCATGAAGTACGTGGTTCACCAATGGTCACTGTCCCAATTACAATCAGCTAAATATCGCGAGATGCTCGTTACTGTGGTACCATCACTAAGCTCTGTCTCGAAAGATGTATGAAAGTGCATCAAAATCGTACAATTTGATCGACGGAAGCCTGTTTACCTCCGACGATGGCGTGTGTCGTTCATCCAAAGTCTCACGAGTCGTTCCAATTACCCAACAATAAATTTATAGAATTATTCAGATTCGTAACACGACGAGATTTGACGAGATTTGACCACTACATTATTACCAGATCGTTACAAACGTCTGTGTTGGGAAAGCTTTTACACAAGAATAATTACCTGTTAAACGTGTGTGTCGGGAAAGCTTTTACACAAGAGCAATTACCTGTTAAACGTGTGTGTGGGGAAAGCTTTTACACCAGAGCGATTACCTGTTAAACGTGTGTGAGGGGAAAGCTTTTACACAACAGCGATTACCTGTTGAAAGTAACCGAATAATGCTTTTAGTAATACCCTATATATTCAGATGGGGTGATATCATAATGTCTGCCATCTTCCTGTTGGGACTTAAATACAAACAATCGTTAAGTGTACTTAAACATTTGTGGGTAATTTATCGATACAAATGCCACCAGTTTAGTGGCCCTAACTGTGTTAGTGCATCCCGTAGAGAAAGATTCGCTGCCTTTACTCGGATAAAATTCGTGATCGTTCTGCCGTAAGCCTCTGTAGCTCAGTCGGTTAGAGCAATGGCCCTGCTAGACAGAGACTCAAGTTCGAATCCCGGCGGAGAGGCAAGCAATGTATACCTGAATTTCATAAAAAGAAATCTATGAACGGTAAATTAGATTGATGAAGTTTCTTATTTTCAATTGTATCCTTTATTTAATTGTAAATGTCAGTAAAGGAAACGTAAACTGAACCAAAAATGTTTTACTTATTAATTAAATTACATTAAATTTTGAAAGTAACTTTTTAAAAAATATGTATGAAATTCATAGAATGCTTGCTTTAGCATCATGTAGCACAGTTATAAGCATTCCCCAGCGAATTAATAAGTTAGAAGGATCAGAGAGTATCATAAGCGATTTCCGGCTGATGTGGTCGTGTCGTTTTAATCCACGCCGACCCAGTGCTCGTGCCGGCTTGATTCAATATGGCCGATCTCTGTTAATCTGTGGCTCGGAAATATTCGCCGAGACGACCTGTCCCCTAATCATATTACACGCTTACAGTTCCCAAGTTCTACCATTAGTTCGATTAAAGATCAGACTACGTCCAGGTTCTCGGCTGAGAGTTTATCATAATTGAATACTTTTAATATTGCCGATTCTACTGGACCCAAACCCATTCAATTATGCCGGGTGTATTCCGTGTCATAGCGTTTGGGGCCCTTGTGAAAAATGAAGTTACTTTAGGAAATTACTGTTGAAGGTTTAGACAATAGAGCGTGGGGTTGCGGTGATAATTTGCCATTATCTTGCCGTCAAAATCCATTTGAGCGGGTCTGAGCTCCAAGATAAGGCGAAATGAGCATACCAATCTACATTATTACATCTGTTCAAGTTCTATATTCACCCCCTGTCTTCAATGAACCGTATGTACATCTCAGATTTCTAATATCGTCGCTGAAACCCTGCCAGGGTTTTTCCTGGACAGATTCGCTAGCCGATCTGGGATTTACGGTTGTCAAAGCATGTGCCAATGACTTTGGTAAACCGGTCTTCTCAGAAAACTGACAAGAAATTTACTTTACGAGATATTGAAGTTTTGTTTTGTCGAAAAGCATTTTGAGACAATTGAATGGTTATGACTTTCCAAGATGTCCAAGTTTGGCGAAACTATGCTTTGAGCAATGTCCAATGGCTTTTCTTTCAGACCTGTCCGAGTGTGTCTAAGATGCATTTTGTTCAAACAATATAACAAATTTATTTACGAGTTTATCAAATATCTTTATAGCCCTTTTGGGGATATTTTCATTTATGCTGCGATTTATTCGATGATGGGTCGTAGTTTTTAACAATTTTATCTTCATTTCATCATGAATTCTCTAGCTAACTAAACACAATTGAAATGACGTAAATCAACGAACAAGTCTGTAAATTAACTAAAAATAAACACTCGTGTGAATTATTTAAGATTGATATCTATTCAGACTATATATTAGAAGAAAAGGCTAAATCCTTGAAATACTGATTAAATTGATTGATTAGTGTTTAACGCCTATTTAATGGTATATGTATATCACGTGTATGACGGCGATACGTGTATATTTTGAAAGTATACTTTTACGTTTAAAACGTAAATTTTTTTCCTGCTTAGAAAAAGGTTTTAAGAAAAGACAACATTCTAAATATTCGGAAGGCAATGTCAGCGTCTATCTGCCCAACCATATCGGTTGGTTGGTCGGTCGGTTGGTCAGTAGGTCGGTCGGTCGGTCGGTCGGTCGGTCGGTCGAACCATATCGGTTGGTCGGTCGGTCGGTTGGTCGGTCGGTCGAACCATATTGGTCGATCGGTCGGTCGGTCGGTCAGTGGTGTGATTAAGCATGGAAGCGGCTTAATCCATGCCAACAGACAACCAAGACAGATATTCAACAGTTGAAGAGTATCTATACCTAACCATGCTAAACTTATTTATAGTTTGTTTCGTTGATTGGGGATTAATGTTGTACTCACAAATTATCTTTAGATTAACACATTTTTTAACATTGAAAGAAACTATAGCTGTTTATATGGTTTAATGCATAACAAAAAAAAAGTAAAAAATACGCGGTCCTAATAATAATACTTGACGCCAAAATAAAAAGAAAAGGGTTCAAATGGACCACCATAATTTACACTTTATATAGCAGTTATTAGAAGTTATAGTTAATAAAGAGCTACGGATGTATGCTAAACATATTACCTGTTCCCTTACCCACCTGCCTTTGCCACTGTTTTGTACCTGTAAATTAATTAGTATAATACCTGCAGGCTAGCACGTGAGTCCTATTTCACCGTACTAAGATTTCAAAGAAAGGCTGGCTGGAGTTTTACTCGTGATCATTAGTTCTCTTGTGGTTATTGGAGACGCACGAAGATTAAGTTGAGTCTGTCTTCGTTAGTCTCATAATTAGAGAGGGACAGTATATCAACGTGAGATGCTAGAGAAAAGATATAGTAACCAGGCAATTCGAGGCAAGCTGGAAATACCGGAGCTGGACAGTGCTAAGGGATCGAGCTCGACTTATCGACCGAACAAGCAGTTTTATATAGGCTTAAATGTATCTAATGATGATAATAATAATAATAATAGTACTAATAATAATAATAAATATAAATTTGCAAACGGTCCCTTCTGAAGGACTACAAAACGATATATCGTTTAGCAAACTCGTTTATATGTCCATATTCACCCATAGTTAAATACAATGTGAGATGTGTGTATTTTAACAACTCCACATTAAGGTCTATTTAGAACTTTTCTCTGGAAGTTTATGGATAACATGAGATGATTCCACGGTTATATTTATCGACATCCCTGTGCCAATGTGATTGCTTTTTATAAATATATGTAATTTTCCCTACAATGGTAAAGAGATACTGTGGACTAAAGTAGCAATTTCCAAAAGTGACCAGATATGCATGTTAAGTGACAAGATATGCATGTTAAGTGACAAGATATGCATGTTAAGTGACAAGATATGCATGTTAAGTGACAAGATATCCATGTTAAGTGACAAGATATCCATGTTAAGTGACAACATATGCATGTTAAGTGACAAGACATGCATGTTAAATTTCTATATTTATCACCGAAACAGAGGCTAAACGTGTGCATCTTGTCGTGTTTCAGAGACTTTGGTCTACCAGTCCAATTATTCAGTGCGAATCAAAACAAAGAGATAGCATATTTAATATTTTGCCTTTGTTCAGTTTACCAATACTGTCAATCCCTCACTTTACGTGTTTGGTAAAGGCGTTTCTTTTTTTCTTGAGAATCTCTTGTGTGCTTACAGTGTGAAGAGGAAATTAACTTTTGTTTGTAAACATCGTTTGAACGATGTACTGATTGGCAGATTTGTTTAATTGATTGATAGGGAATTCAGTAACTAATATAACAGTAAACCAGACACTTATACATTCTAAACTACAAATAAATATCGTCCGATGTGGAATCACAGTTTTGTATACATTTCCAACACTATTGTACAGAGTTTTATTAAGGTTGTTTCACTTATATAACGGGTAGCATCTTACATGGTTGAAGTAAACCACCTTCATCATCACTGCCATAAACCATGACAAGACCAAACAATTACTCGAAGCAACACAAAGACTCCACAACAGGTCAGATTCAGAGCACCAGGGCAACAGAAAACTCCCA
>JAQQZZ010142128.1:0-13080 GCA_030265115.1 Mopalia vespertina | reverse complement strand
CTTGATGCTTTCTAACTGGGAAATCAATCGTCTGACTCTCAGACACAATTTCCAAGCCTTTAAAATAGCTTCCAAAGAAGTAATTTTATGGACGAATTTTTAGGTGACTTAGGGTATTTCTATAGACTGTCCCAAAATTAGAGTATCCTAAGCTCTAGATGTTATAGGGTGTTTAAAAATTTACCTTGTTCACAAATGTAGCAGACATGTAAGAGTTTTCTCAACTGTTTCATCCAGAGATAAGAGACAATGTTCGGTGATCCATGATCACGCAGTCTTCTGTACACTTCTAGTCTACTGTTCTCTTCAGTATGAGTCAAATGAACCTATAACGGGATCAAGTAAAAATTTAAACTTTAAAATGTTGAGTGTTCACATCATATATACATGCATGTTTTAAGTTTTTTATAAGCAGGAGTTATCCCTGAAATTATGGAATTAAACCTCATTTTAGGAATCAAATCAGGTGAGTATTGATCTACCAATGTTACACTCATCCATGAAGTTAGATGGACGTGAATTTAGAATCAGAAAAATCAAATATACGCAGTGATTTTATTTAAGTTTGTTTGATTGATTTGTGTTTAGCGTCACATTCTGAGCATATTTCTTTATTTCACAGCAGGGATTAATGTAAGTAAATTTTCTTGACTACTTTTCATGAAAAATAAAATTTTCGACTTACTAACATTGAATAAAATTATGATTTTATAACCCTTTGATATTATGGAAACTTGAACTTGAGGAGCCTGTATTCAGCCACCTCAAAAAGTAATTCTTTGAATGCCCACAGACATGTATATCACAACTATGCATTGCTAGTATTTAGGAGAAAACCGTTTTACATACAGTTCACTGAATACGGTTCCGATGTAGAGTGCCAAACTGGTTGAATCACGGCATAACCTCATTGTATTGGAATCTGACCAACTCACTTAACATTAGAAACTAAAACATACCTTTTTGATTATCCAGTGACTGAATGTTGTTGTTGTAGTAGCCATGATTGATCCTCCATAATTTCCCATTCTGACCATAGCGATCCAGTCTATGCCTTCGGTAACTGTCTTCAATGGGAACTGAGAATTCAGCTGTCAACATAAAAATTATTGATTATATCTGCTGTTTACTGAAACCAGTCCCAGGCCTGTGCTGTTGGGGAGAACGGTCAGAACTGGGTCTCCCCATGGTTATGCAAACTTAATTTAGGAAGACCGATCTATAGGTTTCCCAAATTGTTTGCAGTCTTCATCTAAATTTGCAATTCACCACTGATTTTGACAAATTTTGAGTTTTTGACATCCACTGTTCAATATTGATTGTATTTTAAAGTAATTATTTTTCACAAAGGCACATTTACGTGTTTACAAAATGAGCAAAACAGGGGAAAATGCAAATGTAAGGTTACCTCACAAAATTTTAGAGGACCGATTTTAAGGTTATGCAAGAAAAGACCTGAGTCCCCATATACATCTAACTTATTCTTGATGTATATCTTTTGTAGCGGACTGTCATAATGACTTTTATGTGAGCAAATAAAGGAACTTCCTGTTGCCTTGATGCTCGCAGACCTAAGGAGCACAAAGCCTATCTGTTTGTAGTGTGTTAGAATTGCAGTCATTGTCCTGTCTTGTCATTGTTTGTTACCATTGCAGTGATTCTCCTGTCTTTTCATTGTTTGTTACCATTGCAGTCATTGTCCTGTCTTGTCATTGTTTGTTACCATTGCAGTGATTCTCCTGTCTTGTCATTGTTTGTTACCATTGAAGTCATTGTCCTGTCTTGTCAATGATTGTTACCATTGCAGTCATTGTCCTGTCTTGTCTTTGTTTGTTACCATTGCAGTGATTCTCCTGTCTTGTCATTGTGTGTTACAATTGCAGTCATTGTCCTGTCTTGTCATTGTTTGTTACCAGTCATGTTGAGAGTGGTTTAATCTGGTGTAAATCCCAATCAAGCATTTCTAAAAAAAAATGAAACCTCAAATCTATGACAAAACTTCTGTTTTTTGCATCTTTTATGTATAGATAACTTGAACAAGGTCTTTCAATCAACAGACACCCAACCTGATACAATAACAGACCAACCATGGGATTTACAGCAAACATCACAACTAAATCCCATTCATACTTTGCAGCCAGAAGATATCCAAATTAATGATGGAGAGGAAATTAATGCCATGCTCAGCAGTATTCCGCTTTTAATGTCTTCAATTTTGCCCATCGATTTTTCAGGCAATATTTCAGATTAAGAAATGTAAGTTGAAATTTTTTTAATTTTGTTTTCTGATTGTTTAGAATATTATTTTTAATATTAAAGCCAACCATTTTTAAAGTATAGTTTTCTGCAAACCAACAATACACAATATGAGAGTGCAGGCAAGTTCCTTAAGCCCGTCCTAAAGTCAGTGACATATTTTAGCAAAGGAAGATCACTCCGCTGCTGTGAAGTGATAAGTTGAAGCTCTTGTACGGAGAGAAACACCAGTGTAGCTGGTTGGGTTTCAACCTGCAAATGTTCTGAACTGGAATCTGTTCAAACTAAGAAAGTGTTATCCCAAAATAACGCAAATACAGTGTAACCTGATTAAAACAAGCACTCACCTTATATAGGGTCTCGTCACTGCCTTCCCAGCTGGTGAAGCGTAGTGTAGGCAGCTGAGCAAACTGGGTCAATAGTTTTGCAACTTGGCGAGGGTCAATATCTTCTGAATTCTGGGGACTGAAATAATCAAAAATAAGAAAAAGGTAAGAGTCTTATATCTTTGTTTACTTTTTATTATTTATTTTTAATGCAAAAAAAAGAAAATTGTTATTACTATATGTAATTTATAAATATAGAAAAACAGTTTTAAAACATATTTTGGAATAACTGACTTGTTAATTATTAATCAAGTTTAGACAATTTTGTGTGCTTAAACTGCATTTCTGCTGTCAATCTACTCTTCTTATTTATTTATGACTGACATTTTAGATTGTTTGTCTATATCCAATTGTTTGTATGTTTGTTTGATTCAGGGTTTCATTTAAATTCGTATTTAAGGGTCTTAATTTTTCTTTATTGCCTATGATAAAAGAAAAGCTGTTTCTCAAGGAAAGTAGGGAAACTTAAAAAAATTGGACACCCAGTTACTTAAAAATCAGATCTGTGCTGTTGGGGAGAATGGTCAGAACGGGGTTTCCCCATGGTTATGCAAACGTAGTTTAAGAGGACCTATTTATAGGTTTCCCAAATTGTTTGCAGTCTTCATCTAAATTTGCATTTTGCTACTGATTTTGACAAATTTTGTCATCCTATAATCAATGAAGTTTGTGTTTTTAAGCAATTTTGCTTTATTTTTCACCAAGGCAGATTTATTTATTAAAAAAATCAGCAAACCAGGAGAAAATAATTTTGAGGTTATGCCGGAATATATTACAGCACAGGCCTGAAAATTTATGCAAAATGACCGTTTTTGGACAGTACTATACTTTGGATCAAAGGCTCGAACAAACCACCCTGTACATAAATGATAAAAAGTTTGAGCCAAATTAAGACCTACCTGTTTAAGTTTAATTGCCAGTTAAGAAAATTACACCATGGTAATGTACACCTCATCTCATCACATGTCAAACTATGGTCGAGTAAAGCGATTAACGGGAGGTTGAAATTAGTGTACGTCACATCAGACAGAGCCGTCTGCATGGAATGATCCAAGCGTGATAATATTTTCTTGCCCTGACAAAAAAAGAAAATGAACTTTTATGACACATTGTTTTTTTTCGTTAATAATGTAGCAGGTTATCACTAATAGTGCATGTAATTTGATCTGCGATATTTCACGTAATTTTCTCTACTTCTGGTTACCTCTTAACTTCTAGCATAAATGAAAAGTTAGAAAGATGACAATTATCCTTTCCAGTCATACAGCTGCACCCAACAGCAACACAAAATATGGCTCTGATGGATTGGTAGTCAAGACATAGCGACATAGTTTGATCAGGCAGTTCTAGAAGACACAGATACTGTTAAATTACACAATGACGGCCATATTGTTTTGTGGAATTCGGTAAAATACAATCTCATGTGTCATCTCAACAGGACAAAGCTACATTCCCAATTTGGTTTTAATCTGCGAGTATGTTCTCTAGTTAATATTGTGTTCACAACAGAGACAGATGTGAATATTGTCAAAAATGCATAATGACAGCCATGTTGTTTTGTGGAATTTGTAAAATGCAACCGGATCTGTTGTCCTAACAGGAGGAGGTTATATTTCAAGTTCATCTGTGAATTTGTTACTGAGTTATCGAGTTCACACCATATAGGAAGTTATATTCAAAGAATGAAGTTAATCTGTTTTAAAGTTATTGTATTCACAACACATGCGGCTGTGCATAAAGCAACATTACATAATTACAGCAATGTTGTTTTGTACAACTTCATGAAGTGCATTAACCCCATCCATTTGTCTTAAACAGGAAGAAGCTATGTTCAACGTTTAAAGCTAATCCACAAATTTATTTTAAAGTTATCGTGTTCACAGCTGTGAATATAGTAACCGTAGGCATTGGCGACCATAGTATATTTATTCTGAATTTTGGTGAAATGAAATCCCATCTGTTATCTTAACAGAGGGGAGATGAACATGTGTTTGAAGTTAGTCTGAATTTGATTTCAAGCTCAAAACATTTTATTAGGAAGAGTAGCATTTCTAAGACCCTACCACCCACCAGACAAGTATAGTAGTGAAGGACAATAAATATAAAACAAAGGTGCATTAAAAAAAAGAATAACAAGGATAGATAACTCCACATCAAGGGAGACAATTACATACCATTTTGCATTCTGGCACTTCACATTGTTTTGTTCTACATCTTGACGCTTGCAGCATTTTACTTTGAATTGATTTACCTTCTGTACACAACACCAAAGGCTGGCAAAAGAAAAAATTTGAACAACATAATTGCCAGATGTTTTGATAATTATTTTATACCGGGTATATAAAATTCAGACAAATTAATCACACATATATCTGTTTTATTTCAGACCATCTATGAATGCAGATACAATGTATATACATTTTTGTATGTTTTACAAGCTGTGATGCTAATATTTCAAATGTTTTAAACTCCCGTTCATAGTACAGCAAAAAGGCAATGGTCTTACATCATACATGTACATATATGTACATGTACGTAAGAAGAACACAGTTTAATTCTCCCTACACCAGTTGACCTTTAGGCTTGTTTGTTTGATTGGGGTTTGACCAAGTAGTACTCAAGGGTATTTCACTTACTCTCACTGTTCCTTGCCTAAATACAATAGGAAACCTTGTAAAACCCGCCCCCGTGATTGCCGGAGAGACACACATGTACTGTGACTCACTCTTATACCTGATGGTTGACAGGTCGAGTTGAACCTATGGACAGTATATGTACATCACAGTAAGATTAGTAAGCAGACACACTAGTGACTAAGCTGTGGCATGGGGCATTGACCTACTGGACAACATATCTTCACCCAGGCATGCAAGAGAACTGTAATTCTCACCCTGTTGATTGGGCTGAATAAAGTCTAAATTTGCCAGTTTCGAGTTGTGACGTCAAGACAACAGAATGGCTTCGTAATAAAGCCGGTTGATTGAAGCACTATTAAATTTAATCCACTATTAGATGATGTCACGCCATGTTGAAGGTCTTTCTCTAATCCACTATTAGTGATTTTTTTAAATAAGCTTTATTCCCATGGGAGGGGTGAGCATATTTCTCATACAGCTTCTCACTACATTAATTACATTGTACATAAATTTTGGTGCGGTGCAGGATTGACAGATGTGCAGATAACATAAAAAGATTAGATGTGATTACAGAGTAGATTGGAAGGAAGTAAAAGGTAGTGATATAATCTGGTGTTAGCACCTAATAGCCTTTTGAGCAACTGACCCCTGGATTTTGGTTTGATTGGTGTTTAATGCTGTACTCATATAACCACGTGCCAGCCCAATGGAGAAAGGAAATCATATTATCACCCTCAACAGCACCAGCAACAAACAAAGGGCAACAGGAAGCTTCCTTCCAACCCTCCGCCTTTATAGTTCAGGAAGTGATTTCATTGTACAACAAAGCAAGGCGAGGCAATCTGTGTATACTAACAAAAAAACCTCAAATTCTGCTTTAAAGTTGTTACTTTTGTAAAAAATAGCATTTCAAGCAGAAGAAAAATCTATTCATATTTATGGGGTTTTTTGTATTAGTTTATGTTTAATTTTTAGCAGGTCTTTGGGAGGGAGCTTCCTGTTGCCCTGGTGATTTCTAAGTGTAAGGGCAACATGTAGATGATCTGTTTGTGATGCCATTGTATTGCATCCTGTGATTGTCCCATCTTGTCTTTGTTTGCTTGAGGGTGATTTCCTTCACTCATTGAGCTGGCAAGCGGTAATACATGTACATGTATAAGTGAAATAACCTTAACAAAGGCACTAAACCCTGATCAAACAAACAATTCTATTCTACAATATACTATATTTTACCTCATTAAATTTCTACCTATTCTTTGTATGTGTTGGTTGTGATCACTATTTTGTGATAAAGGCCTGCAATGCTATATTGGCCTGCAACGTTTTTGAGTTACTTCCCTTGGTATATGTACCCTAAATCACCTCCAAATTCGTCCATAATATGGCTATATTAAAAGTTATTTTAACAACTAAGATATGGTTCCTGGAAAACAAATTTATGTTTTCTGAGAAATCCTGATGTTTACTAACTGAAAAATGTTTAATCTGTCTCCCAGGAACCATTTCTAAGTCTTTAAAATAACTTTAAAGTTGCCAGGTTACATGATGAACATGCCATGCTAGAAGAGTTTGAATTTTAATATAGACAATATATGATGATGAGCACAAGGTTATATTGATCTTTTTAAGTCTTTTCTCAGCCATAAAAGTGAGAGATTAATTTTCTTTGCCAAATTCAGCCATGTGCTTAAACAAAGTAAATAAGCTGTAATTTAAAGCGGCCGTGGTTTAGTTGTTAGGGTGTGCACTTACTAATACCCTGGAGAACGATGTTAAACAAAAATCAAACAAGCTAACGCAACTTTAATGTTTTATAATTCAAGTGAAAAAGACATATACATGTAAGTTTACAATATATCATTTGCGTTTAACTTAATTACTCAGTATTGTATAATTTTATTCATTATTTGTAGGCCCCAGGATGGGGATTTTACTTGTTATGGACAAACTTCCTTGGTCCATGGTTCTTCGCTCCTGCCCCTGAGGAAGATGAACGCAAACAGAGGAAAATGGAAAGAAAAATGAAAAGAAATTGACAGCGATGGATCTAACCTTAGGCAAATTTCCTCATATTTAAATACATTAACAGACACTACAGACTATCACACTACAGAAGCCGCGTTCTGTGCTCAAAGCAAGACAATTTGTTATCAACCTTTAGTTGCAGTGACTCCTTGTTCTACAATACCAAACATAATTGTGAAAATGTTGTATAAGTGAAATCAGTGAGAAATTTTGAAGAAAGAAATGTTTGTAGAATCTGGAAAGAAATTTGTTACCTCAATATTAGTGTAAATTACAAACAATTTTTTAATTTTTTTTTTACGAAGAGTGAAGCCTGAATGTGTAAGATGTCTAAATGAAAATGACCATGTTACCCAATATTATACAATAAGGCCGGGTGATATGATGTACCACGAGTTGTACAGACCTATCGAATCCGTATTGACAGAGGCAGGGATCTACAAGAGCTCTGTGGGTCTGCATAACTTAGAATTTACCTCATGAAAAGCCCTTAATTGTTATATTTATATGGCATTGTTCAAGTCAACATAAAGCTATATAAACCTACTTGAGTTATTCATATTTAGAAGTTGGTCATACCGAAGCTCTCCGTGTTGAACTCAAAGCAGTAAATGCAATAGTCTCTGGTGGTTGGTTAATATTCAGCTAGATACACTGTTATGGTTTTTATGATCAACAGATGGAAAAGGGAAGTCTTGGTGACACGCTTGCGTATCGCGACTAGAGCAGTTATCAAAAATAGCTTGAGGTGCGTATGTTAGGAGCCGAGCGATCATAAACTTCTTACAATAAAACATCATTAAAAAGAAGAGGTGTGAAATAACCCAGCGAGTACAAAATTGTATTTAATTTGCTATATTTGTTACTTTTTAGGTAAGGACCATTATAGTGCATTTCCCATATTCCCCTTTATTATTTTGAATAAATGAAGAGAGAAAAATTTGCTTGCCTCCACCGGGATTCGTTCCCCTATATTATAATACAGATAACATTGTCTGGCCAAACGAGAACTGCAGCTACCAGCTAGATACAAAGCGTGGTATCACCAGAAGTCCAATAAGAAATTACTATGTGGTCACGTGAGAATTTAAGCCAGTTAGTCATCATATGTTGTTTAAAAATATGCATGTATATATATAGTAATCAGGACTAGTTTGTTCTTATTTGTATTCACATTTTACTATTCCTGTACAGCCTCACATACAGATAGATTTGCAGACCTGAAATGATTAGAGCAATATTGCATTGTCAAGCCATTGTGAACTCAAGGCGTACTGAATTATATCACCTAATTACATGCTGTTTTTAGCATCAAAATGCTTCTTGAATCGCGCCAAGCAGTGGTCAACTAAGGTTACGATTATTTGTAAAGAAGCGCAAGGAGATTTGCTCAAGGTTATCCACATTGTCGAATGCTGTAAAAATTCATCGAGATTGAACCGAGAGCTTTTTAGCGACATTTGTACAATTTCATATTTCTGCTTTTTAAAAGGGAATTTTTAAAAAATAATTTTGACGGCACTTGATAAAGAGTGAGAAGCCTTTTATGCTATGTTGAATGTTCGTATTGAAAATATTTATAAATATAGAGGAAGAAAAATATGCATGCCTCCAGTCCATTATACATTGTATATATAACTGTTTGGTCATTTGAACATAAATCTGTTCCTCTGTTGAGTGTTGGTGCTGTACATTAAAGGCCTCAGGGTTCAATTCCCGTGAAAGGCTGCAAATTTTCTTTCTCTAATTTATAAATATGTTTAAAAATGTGCATTCTTCCTCTTGGAATTGAACTGAGGCCTTTGTCGAGTTTGGCAAACACATCTAACTGAGCTGCGGAGTCACACAACATGTTTCATATATGTCCAAGGCGAAATTATTACAGCTGTGTTGATCAATAGTAAAATTAAGGAATCACCCAATAAATTTGTTAAACACCCAGAGACCCACATAAATGGCGGGTGGTTGGAGGGAGCTTCATGTTGCCCTGCTTCTCTCAGAGCTAAAGGGGAACAGGAAGCTGATATGTTTGTAGTTTCTGTATTGCATCCTGTTATTATTCTGTATTTGTCCCGTCTTGTCTTTGTTTGTTGCCAGTGGTGTCGAGGGTGGTTTCCTTCACCCATTGGGCTGTCACATCGTCATATAAGTGAAATACCCTTGAGTACGATGTTTAACCCCAATCAAGCAAAAAAAAAACAAGCACAAGCAATAGAGTTAAGAATGTTTGAATAAATTCTCTATCAGACCCATGGCAGTCGCCCAGTTAGACCAAAACTGTACACCTCTGCCTTGGTTACTACAGTATCCCAAATATAATTGCATTTTTAGCTCTTCATAAATACCAGAAATCTGTCAAATCTATATTCTTCGCACCAGTTTGTTTTTGTATTATAGAAATTCTATGCATTTGCTTTAGTTTTAGTGCTGAGTTTAGTACTAAATAAAGAGAATTACTTAAAAAAAAGAGAGATTTTTTTTCAAGATAGATAATAGAAGTCTGAAAAGTTCTTCACAAGCGGGGAATATTTACACCTACACACACAACCCATTCTGATCCAAAGCATGGAGGTTATCAGTTAACAATGTATGAAACTATATTGCATCGACTTCTCGCAGAATTTGCAAATTGTGTTGACTCTTTTTTTCTACATTTTTTTCCCTCATAAAGTTTAATGTTCCCCACTTTTCAGCATCATCTATTCCAGGTGATTAGCGAAAACGTCCTGGTTCTTCAATTGTTGCTCTAAAGGGCAACACTAAGAGGAGCTATTGTGACGTCTGTATAAACTGCACATATGGTCTAACCTGTCTTTGACAGCTGGATTGATTGCCTTTAGCTATTTTACTGCTTTCATGGAGTGACATGACCTTAAGTACGATGTTAAACCCCAATTAAGCCAAACTTCTTGAATTTCTACTAAATTCTTTTACTTCAAAGTCTTCATGTAAGTGAAATACATTTAAGTATGATGTCATGGATCAGTAAAGCAATAACAATGCCAAGGGGTGTCTACTAGATCTAATAGGTAGGCATACAATCATACATGTACACAGTACAGTGTCTAAGCCAGGATTGGAAAAGCGCCTGTCATAAATCCCTGTTTTGAGGAATTTTGCCTGTCAAAATTTTTCGTTTTAATGAAAAGCAAAGGTAAGACAACACTTGAAAAAAATTACACTCCATCTGCCTGGATGACGCTAGGTTTGTGCAAAATTAGGGTGGTTTCCGAGCTGACAAATTAGGGTGGTTTCCGCGCTGACAAACCATCATATGAGGAAATACCTTTAAGCACCCTAAACAGAATAACCTTAAAACACTGATTAAAAAACAGACGAAACATTATTCAGTTTACACCACTTGAAATATGCTGGTGGCTGCAAAGTAATTCCGATCTGTCGACTATCACTATCAGATTTGTGACGTAACTACATGATGTGGCTCTGGCAATCGCAGGAGGGTTTTTGCAAAGTTTCTTATCGGTTTTCCACTGTAATTAGGTAAGGAATAGTGTGAAGTGGACAATTTGTCATCATATAAGTGAAATATCCGTAAGCACTATTTAAAACCCCAATTAAACAAAAAAGCAGAGAACTTCCTGTTACCCTGGTGCTCTCAGGTTTTAGGCACAACATAAAGCCAATCGGTTGTGTTTGTTTGGTTTGTGTCTTGTGATTGTCATGTCTTGCCATTGTTTGTCACCATTGAAGTTGAGGTTTGTCCATTGCCCATTTGGCTGGCACAGAGGGTTGGGAGGGAGCTTCCGGTTGCCCTAGTGCTATCAAAGCTAAGAGACATGAAGCTGATCTGTTTGTGATGTCCTTGTATCGCATCCTGTCTTGTCTTGTCTTCGTTTGTTGCCAGTAATGTTGAAGGCGGTTTCCTTCATGTGTTCGGCGAACATGCGCCATGTGAAGAAATAAACTTAAATATGGTGTTAAACACGAATCAAACCATCAATGTTCTGAATGAAATAGCCTAAAGTGAAACCCCAATAAAACAAATATATCTGTTTAAGTACATGTCCTTGAATAATGTACTGTCAATTATGCAGAACTATACGAAAGGTCATGGTTGAATAGAAATGACAGTGTTTGTATCCTATTTAATCGATTGATGTATACTATATGTATATAGGTTTTGAATGATTTGTCCCAATTTCTCGATTTCTTTTTAGTCAATTTACACCTGATGACAATACAGGCATATGTATCGAAACGTTGTGTTCTATCACAAAACAAGAAGTGGTTATCCAGAAATTGTATAATTATATGTATATAGATGTAAACAATATGAATGTACATGGAATATCAACACTAAATACCGTTCGAAACTGATACCTGTGATATAGTTGATTAATTTTTGTATAGGCATAGATGCTTATATGTTCATAATTGTCAAACAGCCGGCAGGTGATCCAGAAAATAAAGACCAGAATACTTTAATAAAACAATACAGCTAATATAAATTATGATGGATGTAGCGTATTGACTATACTTATTCTTAATGGTGAATGAAAGCTTATTATTTTTCTCAAGTGAATCTGCCAATTTAATGATTGAGTGCAAGAGAATAAAATGCACCCCCCCCCCCCCCCGATTCTTTCGCACACAGCGCAAACATACTACAATTTTATAAAGACTCATAAAGAAATTCAGCCCTCCCATACGAGCACAAACTGTCCATATGCATTTATAGTCTACTGACTACTACAAATCACCTAAAATTGTGTTTATGAATTTTTGTTACCTTTGTGATAGTTTTGAATTTATTATAACATATTTTATAAACAAACAAATTTATGTTTTTAAAGAAATCCTTATGCTGTCTATAAACCGAAAAATATGTCATTCGCCACACAGACACAATTTGTAAGTCTGTAAAACTTTCAAAATTATAATTTTATGGACAAACTTTTAAGTGATTTAGTGTTATTAGCCTCTGGGTGAGCATTAATGGTTACATTGTGTGTTTAAGCACAATTATATAAAACAAAGCAAATATTGTTTTTAAAAAAATAACCTAATTACACACAACTGATGAGCTATATAAATTTACAATATTTTATGGGACTGGTGACATTATATTCTAAAGTAGGTATTTAATTGATTCATCGCCCCACTACAGAGATTTTGATTAAATAAAAACTTGTTATATAGGCCATTGCTCTTGATATACTCTCGGAGATTCATACATAAATAACACACAGACTCTGATCTTATGCATGCATATTCAGCGGTTTTAATTTATAGACATCATTATGCCAGTGGGATTAATTTTTAGACATCATTATGCCAGTGTGATTAATTTTTAGAAATATATTTAATCAGATAATCTTCTAATGCATTCTCACAGTCTAAATATGGCTAATCATTATGTGGTTGGAGGGAGCTTCCTGTTGCCCTGGTGCTCTCATATCTATGGGGCAACATGTAGCTAATTTGTTTATAATGTGATGCGTCTTGTGATTGTCCTGTCTTATCTTTGTTTGTTGCCAGTGGCTTGAAAGGCGATTTCCTTCCCTCATCAGTCTGCCACACTGCATATGAGTGAAATAACCTTAAGTATGGCATTACAGGTCACCCCAATGATACAAAAAGTCAGAACAAATGTGTGGGATTTCTCTAAGTTTTCTATTGTAATTAGGCAAGGAACAGTGTGAAGTGGACAATTCGTTGTCCTGTAAGTGAATACTCTTGACAGGCCTGTGCTGTAATCTTTTCCGGCATAACCTAAAAATCAGTCCTCTAAAATTTTGTCAGGTAACCTAACATTT
>JAQQZZ010142117.1:0-13081 GCA_030265115.1 Mopalia vespertina | reverse complement strand
CATAATCGTATTATTTATTTAACCTAATTATAAATGTGATCTACTATTAATATTCATTGTATATAAGATCTGTTTCTGTCATTTATGGTGAATAAAATATCAATCAATCAATCACTCACTGGTAACAGATTAAGACAAGACAGACAGTCATGTCACTGACTCACTGGAAACAAACCAAGGCAAGACAGACAGTCATGTCACTGGCTCACTGGTAATTAACTAAGACAAGACAGACACTCGTGTCACTGACTCACTGGTAACAAACTAAGACAGTCACAAGACATAAAAGAAAGACGTCAAAACAGATCGGCTCCATGATGTCCCTTTGCTCTGAGAGCACCCAGGCAATATGAAGCGGATTCTCTCCACTCACTTAATGTCATTTGAAAATGTTCCTCAACGCATTTATTCTCAGATAACGTATAGACGTATGGGGCAAAGCATGGCTCTGCTAAAGAGAAGACAAGCTGTTTATTGGGGATCTAGTGTGACAATATTATAATAAATCAGCGCCGGGTCATTCCATGCATATTACGCTTGCCAGTTAAAACTAAAAGGGTTGAAAAGTTTATCAATTTATACACAAACCGAACATGAGTAAAAATCTTTCAACTGATTTAGAAGAGCTACGCCGTGGAAGATATGACAGCTTACCTCACACGTCGTCATTTAGTTATTGATTTAATCATTGTCACATTAACTGATTCAACTTAGAAACTAAAGGGCTAAACGACTGGCTCCAGTTGTTGGAAGTACGGTTAAATGTAATCCGTTTTTAAATGACATCAGGCCATATTGAAGGTCATCTGCTATTCCTCTATTATAGCGATTTAACCTGGCGTTAGCATCTGAGCGTCTTTTAAGCAACTTGATCTTGGCATTACCTACAGACCGCTATTATATATCACTTATGTGTAACAGAAAATATTCAATCAAAACATAATTTGCACAACTCCAAAGTATTCTTGTTTATTGTTTCAGTGTACGTAAAGGCATGTGGATTTAATCTATAATTCAGTCATATTTACAAAATCACTTCATTACTATAACGGGATAGAACAAGTCTTTAATGGCATTATTTTATCGATTTAATTTATTCAAATGTATATCCATTTTGAAGTGAATAAATCATCACATCATCTGATAATGACTAATCGAAATTAATCATTGATTTTATCATATTTAACAGATTGGTTGTTATACCACTAAGCAAATTTTGTCAGAACTGTTCTTTTCAATATTTAACAGTTTTATGAGCAATAATAGTGACTTACTCGTTAGTTTAACTCATAATTGGTTGATGATTAATTGGCTGGTCAATAAGTTGAACTGATTGCTTGATCGATTTGTCGGTTGATTGATTACAGGTCGATCGACAAATCGATCGATTTGATGATAGATTCATCAAAATACAGGTGATGAAGTATAAAGTAATATACAGCAATATTAAATTTTAAAATAAACATTGGTACGCCTATATACTTGAAACTATACAGCATTGATATACCCTAGCCACTAATATTATACGAACAATCATTTCCTTTGGAACTGAAATAAGTCACATTAACTATATGGTTATTTTAGGTTTAACAAAGTATAGGCCAGACATTTAAAACACCCAAACTCTTTGTATATAGTGTGGCGGATTATAGACGACAGTGATATCATTATCTGAAAACCAGGGTTGATTAACAGGTGACGAAATATGTCAGCTCCTTGTCTCATTCACAAAAACCAAGACAAATTTAGGCTCATGTCCATAATACACCTATTATACACACGCTTGTCGATATACAGTGTAATCGCTAGTAAATCGACCGCCTGAGTGTAAATATGTACCATAAATAAACACAACATTTGTTTTTCTCAATATGTGATATATATTCCAGACAGATGCAAAAGTTTTATTATACCTTTGCTTTTATTTATATTTACATATATTATAAATATTAGACACATATGTAATTCTTCCGGCTATTTTTTTTTCAAACGACATAAGTTGGAAGATACGTAATAAGGTAAAAGACTTACTTACTCCAGTATATATGCATTTGCGCTCTTTTTTAAAAATTCTACATGTGATATGAACATTAGTATAGGCCTATATTGAAATTATCAGTTTTAATTGTGCTTTTATATTCTTATATTTATGGTAACATAAAATCTACCATTATACATTAATAAATGTATAGAGACAGCATTCATATGTCTCTACAGGTGCTGGATCCCAGGACCATTGAATATCGGGATCAACAGCCTACCGACTGAGCTACGTTGGTTCACGTTGCAATATCATGTAACGATGCTGTCATTCTTTCTCCACGATATATCTATAGCGAAGAAAAAATGAGAAAGCCTCCTTCGAATTCCAGTTAGGTGATTACTAGTGTGCGAATTTTTCCGAATAAATCCATATTAAATGCTTAATATGGTTAGTTTTAAAATGACTTGATTATTTTAAAGTACGCAGTTAATCGTAAGTAAATATATGTTTTGGAGGGCAAACTATTCACAATATGGTGATTACTAGCAGTCGTTAAACACCAACAAGTCCTCAATAAAAGCTAAAGAGTATAGACTATAGACATTAATGTGAGATAAAGGAATACGGCACAGTCAGTGTAATAATGAGAGCTATATCAAACAAAACAAAACATCATAAGGTCCCAATTAAGAGATGGACAGAGATAAGTGCTATGACCCGAGGCGCTATCTGTCTGCCTCTCTGACCCCAGCCATCAATCAAATCACCCCCAATGACCACAGTCAGATCGCCCTGGTTGCTTTAGAAACGCGTCTAAATTCATAGTTTGAAAGCACTCAACTTTGATTTCGATGAGTCAGAAACTATGGATTTAAATACAGTCATTGATTCGTTGACGAAACTTTTCCATATCTATTCTGACATCTTTTTCAAACCATATAGGCCCCTATCTGAATATTACAAGAGTGTGTCGATGATATTATCACCACTGTTCTGATAACTCTAATCTGATCTTTTAAACGTTCTCCTACATCTGATATGTTTATAAATAAAAAGAAACACAAAATTGTATGTCTCAATCGGGCATTGAACCTGGACCACTGGCTAGCAGAGTTAACGCTCTAGGCACCGACTGAGTGACGGAGGCACTCGACAAATTGACAGTTGGTTTTTGCATTCCTGGTCTTTTGATATACTATGTGATTAAAGAGAAAGTATTGGCTACTGGAATGTTAGATGTGTATATGTGTGGATGTGTATCCCCAAGGCCCAGTCTTCCTGCTGGGCTTTGGGGAAGACTAGCTTATGTGATAATCAAGCTACCCAGTCTAAATAAAGATATTATTATTATTATATAGCTGTTATGATAACTAACTGTTCAAAAGTGTTACCAATTATATCAATATACTGTTTTGGAGCTTTATGCGTAGATTCAGAAGGGTGAAATAGGAATTATCAGGATCAGAGAGACTGGACAAGAGGCGAGACCTTTATAACTGTAGCCGGGAAGATCGCACGCGTTGACCGGGGGGAAGTTCCGCACAGCCTCTGTGGTGCTCAGGGCAGATGCACGGCTTTGAAGAGAGAGAAATATTTTCATATTTGCCGTTAGAAAGGGAATTGGAAGGAGTAAAAGTTACACGCGGGCCTGTACTATTTGTTCATGTTTCTTCCAAGGAGAAGTTACAAGTGTAATCCTTTTGGTGTCAGGAACAGGCATTAGTTATCCAAGTAGAGCAGGTCTACTAGAATGCTTACAATAAGACAGAACAAATAGCGCGGGGGCTAAAACAAAGCCCACTGATCTTTGCTAGCTATGTCTGCTATCTGGCCGCTAACGATAGGAGGTTAGCGATGAAGAACTGACAGGGATTAGTGAACCTACACGCTTCTGTCGGGCCTACATCACACGAGAAGTCTTTCTTTAACTCAGTATGCTCCCTTCGAAGAGCTGTAAGACATTTACCCCTCTTAATCCTCTCCAATCCCCATCACATCAACTCCAGCCCTCACAAACTCTCGATTTCCCCGCCCGAGTCAGGAAGCCATGACAGCAGACGATAGGCGGCGTCCATCTCGTGACACCTACTTGTCACGTGACCTCTCTCATCCGTCTGCTCTTTCTTTAACCTTGTTAATTCAACGCCGACAGATTTTAAGATTTAAAGGGCATCGTATTTCTTTGTAATTGCAACGAAAATCAATTACTGGATTATGTTCTCTGCAAAACCGATACAAATTATACAGTTTCTATGATGACTCAACGCTCTGGTTTAAGAAGCGGGAACCATACCCAGAACTGACTATAACGTATGCGTTATGTCTTAAAGTCAGCATTGCAGATATATGTCTAACTAGATAAACCTCAAGTTATAAGTTTATTTTCATTTACTGAAGCATTGCAGATAGTTAACAAAATATCCTACTTTTGCATTAATTTATCTTATACGATACGACTGAGGCCGCAATATACACGGGTACAGTTGGGCTCAATCATAGATTTAAATAGCATAATGTCCAAGTTGAATCAAAATATGCCAACCTAACCCTGTCCTGGTCGTGTAGTTGTACACATCCCAATGTTAGATGTTACCAAGATTGTGACCATGTAAAGAGTGTGTTTTTCCTTGCATCCTATAATAATACTGTAGCCTTTGTACGTGGGATTTGGAATTCATGTAAATGGGGGTAACCGTGTAGAGGAAAAGTTTGGCAGTGGTCCCAGTTAATTTGAAGGAGAAGAAGATTTGGTTTGTAAATCTCAATTCTTTTCTTCACGTCTCTACCCAGTGACACGCCAGTGACAATCCACTCTCATGGATGTGATACATAAAACATACCCGCCACAACAATAGCAAGGACAAAGCCGATTGAAAGCGACACCCGAAGCCGATGCTCCCCAGTCAAGAAAGGGTGGCCCCAAAACAACCTCGCCCCAGTCTTCCTTTCATAGCGCCTGATATTAAAGTGTAAACAGTCCCGGTAATATGTTTTTTCTTGAGAATAATAGAAACAACAACTTTGGTGGGCACGACATTATGGCTCAACACGAATAGGAATCCAGCTGTCTCTAGAACTAGACAGAAAACGTACTAACAAGAGATGAGTCCGCTAAAAAAGGTCTAAGTAAAAATTTTAAATCAACAAATAGGTTCTGTACCCTTTTTTTCAAGCATTCAATGGGAAATATTTCTTGTTGTGAAAATATGCTTGGGGTGAATTGAAAGATGTTATCAAAAAAGTTGTCAGCCACGTATTCTGTATCACGTTTTTGTCATTTGATTTAGGGAGTCATTTTAAAACTGTTACTCTTAATTGATATATGTGAAAAAAATTATTGACAATTAACTTTCAACTAAACTAAAATACATTCTATTGTGCTTAAATAATACTAAAAGATCAGACCAAGGCCCTTTAGTAAACATTGCCCAGATGTCATTATGCAAACAGTAAGGAATGCACGATCTTGTCGATGATCCTTCCACGTTGTCCAAGATGGCCGTCAGCGATAGTCTAAAAGCGGATATGTAACGAGTACAGGTGAGTTCAAGAACGAAGTACATCCCCCAAAGCTTCTATTTATACTGGCAAGAAAATCGTCTCGCCATTCAGCCTCCCATACAGAAAACAATACACAAGAGCTCGCCAAAAGACTCTTTTACACTATGCTGAACCTTTGACTTGCTGCGGGGGTTGAGTGTTTTAAGTGAGATGATATAAAGATTTTATTCACATGCCCTTGTTTCCATCCTTTCAATTTCGGTATGCCCGATGAATGAGACATGACAATAAATTTTTTATTTCAAGATCGTACATGGTTATTGAGTTTATTTATCAAGATAAGGACAGGCTGTCACAGAAATTTAGTAATAATGATTTCGGTGTCTTACTCTGAAGAACACGGATTCTTTTCCAGTGTATTCCGGTATTGAGTCTTATTCCATTGAGAGAAAACGACAAAAACCTTAAGTATACTGCTAGTAAGTGTAACGAGAGAAGTGTTCCTTGTCGTGATCACCAAATTGAGAAGCATATAGACATGAGCTGATGTTCAGAAACGGAAATCTCGGTGAGAGCTGCTTTAAAATGGTGGCCAAAACGTTTCGTTAATTAGTTATGATCCGTTTACATCAGTAAAAACAGACTTCGTATTGACTAATCATTACCGTCAGCGGGTAATCAAAGGGACCATTTCCTATTATATATTCCCAATCAACAGATGATCTTCATCGACACAGAGAGTAATACTGTATCGTGAACCAATAATCAAAAACACATAATTATGTATCAGATTATTATAACTTTTAATTTACTGTATAGAGAATAGCAGAACCTACAGACGTTGTATTTCACTGTAGTTTAATTCGTTTTAAACGTGTTTATATTTTAGGATGAAAACAGCGCGATATCTGATGATAACGTATACTAATTAAATAACTGACTTAATACTGACTCAAGGAATGTAAATCTTAGAAGAAACACATATACGGCATGAAATACGAAAATGTTGGTTTAAGAATATTTGCTTTTACATTTAGTGGGAAGTGATCTAATTATATTGGAGATTTGACGTGCGATTTTAAACAATACATCTAAGGATCCAAGATCTACACACATGCAGTTCTGGCAAATGCATTATTAAAAGAAATGTGTGCCGTTGGGTGATAGAAACAAAGCTATGGTCACTGTAACATGATCAAGAAGAATTTCCTCTCTTTTTTTTACTTTCGATTTCCTGTGTCTAAATCTACCTACAAAATAGAAGAGTGTTCTTACCTTCCTTCCAGCTCGATTGTTATGCAGATTCATCAAGGACCTTTCATCTTCTTCTATCTCTCGTGCATCCATAAATTTTCTGGCTAGTTTAAGTCCATATGTTATATCCGCACTACAACCACCCCATTTCCAGCCTTTTGCTGAGAAACGGCCTTCCTTTTTACTTCGGTCACAGCCACAGTTTGACAGGTTGCCTTGACTGCAGGCCTGTGTTACGGCGTAGGTGACACCCGCTGTGCTGATAGCGTACGTAAACGCTGCCTCGCGACTTCCTGTCAGCATAGGTAAATCCAGGTAAATGAAAAATAAAAGGGAATATTAGCATCACGCAATAATCAATCATTTTATTTACCTATCATTAAAAACTATAGGCCTGTACCTCTTTATGAAAGAAGACTTGAAACGGTGTTTGGAGGACAATGGCAATTATCGATAAAATCCAATTGATATGGTCGCTAAAACTAGGTATTTTTTGCATTATAATAGCATTGGACGTCTGTAGGTTGTGGAGTTAAAGGCATTTATCTGCGTGTAAAGTGCGTGTAAGATGTCTTGAATTCGGACCATTTCGGAGATCGTACAAGCTTTGTACTGGTTGATTAGTTATATTATCCGAATACCCTGTTAAATCGTGGCAATCCGAATATTTTGATTTAATCTTATTTTTGACGACTGTGTCACTTTAATCATCATGTAAACTATTAAGCTATCTGTAATTATATAGATTTGTAGCTCAGGGTCCGTATCCTTAAAGCTACTTAAGCATTTCTTAAAGTTAAGAAAAACTTAGAGAATTTTCAATTATAATTTTACCTAAACACCATTTTGTTTAATTTTTTATGATGTTAAATAAAAGCTTATAAGTAAAATTTATAAAATGTCCACTTAATTATTTCACATTTAACTTTTTTCATGATCAAATGACATGTTGAAATTTGGCTAAATAATTCTTAACTTTAAGAAATACTTAAGTAGCTTTATGAATACGGGCCCAGGGGGTTAGAGCGCTGGCCCTGCTGGTCCGAAACCCGAGTTCGAATCCCGGTGGAGGCAAGCAAAATTTTCGTTCTTTATATTAAAAATATACAGATTTGTGTTCCTAGCGATTTATCTTGTGCATCATGTTACTCCTTGCTGCTGCTAAATTTGTCTAAAGGTATCACCGCCAGAGGGCTACTGCTTTGCATTTATTCAACAACGGTGAGTTACATAAACTATACAGTCTAGACTACAAGGTAGCGACCATTAACGGTATATATAAAAAAATATAAATATCATTATATAAGAATAGGCAAACCTTAATTCTTGGTAGCATTTCATTGATAATATTTTTGATAACTATGTATGTTAATTATTTGCACGCTATAACAGCTTTAATCGTCTAAGTTGATGAAGCAGTTAATTTAACAGACCACATAAACATAACATGTTTAATCGCATGTAATGGCAGTTAATGTTTACCACTTGTAACTCACTATCCAATTATTATAATCAGTAATTTAAACAGTTTATATTCACATCGTGTTAATTGTTTCAGCTTGAATCAGACATCAGGTTTTCTTTTTCACTAGACATTAGTATGGGCTAAGGAGGATATTTACTCGTAAGCTGGGCATTTTAATCCTAAATCTTATATATGCTATATACTATAAATGATGAAGAGCATCTCTCCAGCACATCAATGGGAAGACATATTGCAATAAGCAAACATGGATCAGATCATTCAGATGTACAGAATGTGAAAACTCTAAGGCAGCTGTAGATAGCACAGCAAAATGGGATGTATTGCCTCGCTTTGGAGGTAACAGGAACTCTTACCACTGATTTAAAATAGCTTATAATACCAACTGTTCAGTCTTATAAATATATTATATACACAGGGGCAGTATACGACCAGCCTGCTACACTAGGAAGTCGTCTAATGCACTGTGCACATCACCTCAGACGTCATATGATTGTTGCCATTATGACAAACATTTTTTCTCGTCCAAATCTACTGACAAGCAGAGTCCGCGTTGTGCAGATCCATCTGTATTAAGTTCAGAGCATAATGGACTCTTAAACTAAACGTATTAGTATTGCGTATTGTAAATCATTATGAAATTCGCTGACGTTTATTGAGTGTGTGGCTGGCGTGCATACGCCGGTAGAGGGCTTCCGGCGAACAAAATGCAGCAATCTGGTGGATATTCATACATTTATCACTGCACATTGAAAAGGTGTTAGTTATCAGACTCTTTCAAGATGAAGGGTACCGCTGTTCATTTAGTAAACTTACACAGAAGGGACTGTAAATACCAATATATAAAAGACAAATATTTTGTTGAGATGTAAACAGACATAAGCCCGCGATATGTTTGCTCTACAGTATATAAACATATATAGATATACATGTATCAGTTAACATATAGCGACATGGGGCACACAAAGAGTAGACTACACTCTAATAGCCCAGAGCAATTCTATGAACGTTTTAACCCTAACGAGTAGCATCAAAGCAATTAAACCTTCAAATATGTCACAGCTCTTTAGTTTAAATAGAGTCTTTAGAAATTCCTATTACGACATTTAAACGGGTGTGTATTTTGTTGGTAGATGAAACGATAATTTATTTTTTTAAAAAGTTGAGATTTAGTCGCAGTGCGTGTGAAAATATGGGCCTCTTCATTAGACTCCACAAATAATTTTATTCTCAGTGTTTCAGGAACAAAATCATTTGATGACAATGTTACTACGCTTTTTATAAAAGCCATTTTTTGGTATGAATACAAACAGTTGACGGACTAAAGACCACATGATTGGGAACATGTATTTTCCCGGTTAAATTTAGTTCCACGGACACACAAAGTGTTGTTCTGAAAATTCTTCCATATTTAAGAATGTATTATGCCACCATGGTATAATTTCAGCCTCTATCAGGCCTTCATCAAACATATTCTAATCGTAGCATATAATAAATTCGAAAAAGTTGAGATTAAGTTGTTTTTGACGTGAACGAGACAACCTGTTTAATAAATGTATTAACCATTAAACTATTGAGTGGGTGGAGACCCACCTAGATATAGACATACGTGTGAAAATATGAAATAACGCGTTTTCTTTCTAAAAAATAAAATAAATACTATAGCTTCCTAATTGCACAAATAATATCATAAGAAATAAAATTGCTTTCATGATATTTTGAAGGAATTTCATAGGATTGGCGTGACGAGAAAAACATGTCTCACGGCGATTTAATTTTGTAAAAATATATATAAAAAACATGACACTTACAAGAGAAAATTGTATAATTTGTTATACCCTTTAATGTCATAAAGCAATTCCTAATGAAATTGTCTCGCCCGATAGTAGTTAACATGAGTACTGGCGCACATGCGTAAAAAAACTGGCAAAGAATACGCTTGAAAACGAAGATGTGATAAAAACAAATACGGAACTAGCTTAATATTGACACCCCTATAGCATGGTGAACATCTGGAGATTTATGTAGTTCAGACAGACTAGAATCGGCTCAATGTTATCTTTCAAGCGGGTAGGTTTGCTCTTGGGAAACTCGGTGGATAAAACAAACTAACAGTTTACAAAGAGTGTAAAAATATCCAGATCTAACGGATTACTGGAATAATTCTCAGATCTGAGCATCGAGAAATTCAAACGTCAACAAACTTCGTTTTCCTACCCTACCCTATCCTATCACGAGGCACATTTAAACTGAATCCCGGTGAATAAGATAGGGGAACCAAACTAAAGAGCTCTTCGGGACAAGCCTCCTGATAAAGTGCAGAAATCACACTGTTTTTACTCATCACTGGAACAAGGTTAATGTTCTAACAGAGCACACATCTTTTTATGATTGTATAAGTGGCAATTTTTACAGCTGGAGTGTTGTCCGTCATATTAGTGAAATGCCCTTGAGCTGGTCGTCACTCAGTCATTGATCAATTGATCAATCAATCAATCGTTAATTCCATCAGTAAATCGATCAAAAAATAATTCAGTCAATCGATCAATAATTTCATCACTATTTAAACCAATTAATCAATCAATTACTTCTTGTCAATTTACTTTATCGAACCGTTAAATTTGAGGGTACTAGGTATTCAAAATATTTTTTAAAAATCTCTCCGACTTGCGTATTGGCAAATCTAAATATAAAAATCAACAGTGGGAAGTGGTAAAAAAAAGGATGTTAAGTAACGCCAATGTTCACATAGAACAGTAAGTAACCCAATTTTAATTTTTTATTGAAAGACTCAGTTATTTCACTAACAATAACGTGAGGAATCTTAAGGTTATAGAAGTGAAAACTATGTAGGTCTGAATAACTTTTTGTGTCTTTTAGAACTGGAATTGGTTCAAACTAAGTGTTATCCCAAAATAACGAAAATACTGTATGTAGGTCTGGTTTAAAAACAACATGTCATTAGTTTAGTCTGGTGCTAATACTACATACGTCTAGAAATGGAAGACATGCGATCAATGCAGACGGAACAATTAATTAGAAAACTGTAAAGAAAACGAGCAATTGGCGACAAACTCGGAACAAAAAAGGTAAATCCAGAATTGACAAAGACTGCCACAGACTTACAACTCTATTCAATTAAAATAAGACACACTTTGAACAAAACTAAAATCTGTTTTCAAATGCCGGTACTTTAATTGTTAAGTCTTTTTCTTTAGTAGAGTTTATTTGAAGATTCAAACCAGTTTTGCGTGTACCTGTACAGTGACATTATCAACTGTACAATGCTTTAGTAACATGTACCTTTATCTATATGACAACATGACATAACAATAGGGCGGCAGAGCCAAACAGAGAAGACAGGTAAAGGACACCATTGTTTACATTGCAGCTAATATTGACCTTATCTCGGCCTATTAGTTTTATCCCGAACGTAATAGAGTCCCCTGGGTATACTGAATGTGCTAATTGGGTAAAACAAACCCTGGGGGGAAATCCAAGACCCCAAGGGCGTCGAGTGTCAATATTTCAAGCATTAAGATACGCAAATAGAAACCTAAACAAAAATGGCTGTAGACGAAGCCCGTGGGTAATGTTTTTCTTTGTAGCCACTCAACCCCGACGTTAAATAAACTTTGATTTGATTTGCTGTAGAAAACAAGAAGTACATGACATGTCCATACAATTGTGTTTCAGTTTTGATATTTCACGACTTCTAAATGTCACTTAAAAAAGAAAAACAATGTATTTTCAGGTTAAGTTTATAAATGTAAAGAACGTTTGTAGGTCTCCGGAATGAAATGAACCCTAGACTGTTTGGCTAGAACTATAGCGGACAATAAGCACGGTAGAGGTTAATCTTGTGTATAAATTCATAATCCCTAAAGGTTTCTAAGGAGATTAAGACACGAAAATTATGTTACGTAAATGTAGTTGTTTATCGTAATGAAACTGTATGAAATGAACTTGTTATAAAGACTAGATAAAACTAAATGTTATTGTATTTGTATCGAAGACGAAGTTTAACATGCTATTCCGTATATTAGTCTGTGTGTTCTGGTATATAGCTATATGTTAACAAGTATATCTCAGTATAAAATATATAGGTAACGTTAATTTACAGCTTAGTTAGGTTGTCAGTCACCTTTTGAAAGTAGAAACCGCTTCAGGCTGAACATGGCGTGACTAAATCGCTACACTCTCTCTCCTAGTTGAATGAAAACTGTCGATATTTATACGCTACTAAACCACAGAGGTATTTCAAGAAAGTCGTAGGATTTTGTCTGTTTAAGACAAACTTTACCTTTTGTGTTCACAAACTTGTATGAAGACAAATATACGCATAGTTAAGGGCTCTACATGTGGATACCGTGCTTTAATAGATATTTTAAACACAGCTGTCAAAACGAAACACATGAAAATGTAACAAGAAAGAATATCTATAGATCCGTAAGATAAAAATACAAATATTATTAAGATGTATATTGGATAGATCACAAAGCCAGACACCTGTCGATGTGGTGGAAAAGTAAACAACCATATAGACGTCATATAAGCAAAGAACAAATAAAGTTGCCAACAGTATGTCTGAAAAGATTTGTAGAATGAATTTGCATCATTTTAAAACTTTCAACTTTTATATTTGTTATATACCAGTATATTAAATTAATTGATTCACTGTTTTAAAATCGTTTTTCCATTCCTTTCCAGTCTGGTTTATCTTTGTAATCGTTTTTTTTTATACAATGCTAAATTCCTTACACGTGCATGGCCTGGTCTACGGAACATTATATCATAATAGCGTAATGAACATTATATCATAATAGCGTAATGAACATTATATCATCATAGCGTAATGA